>JAYESA010000012.1:36149376-36222362 GCA_036927795.1 Iris macrosiphon
AGGTGGTACATAATGTTTTGAGAAATATTTTGTATTAGATAGGTAAACTGACGATTTGAAGCATCATTTGGATAATTGGATTTAAATGATTTCCGTCGATATCTCTAAATTAGTCTAGAAGTGTATTTTTCCTTTCCCCTTACTTTTTTGAATGTTAGATGGGCATCTTTTTCTAAAATAGGGAAACCTATCTGTACCCTAAATAGGAATGTATCTCAATATCGAAATTCATGCGTAAGTTAAGTATGTTGACATTTTGAAAGTCCAAGAAGGAATGAACTTTTGATGACCCAGACACATGTGAGGCACAAGTTGAGATCAACAATCAAAACCAGAACACATGCTTCAGGAATAATACTTTGGCTACTTCTCCATCTGAAACTTTCACAAAACTGTAACAATTCAAAAAGAAACACAACTTTGATGTTAAAACATGCAAGGCACAAATTGAAATCACGTCTTCCGCTGTATGATAAACTAAGCGAACAAAGAGAGAACAAAAAGGAGGCTGCTTAGGAAATGATGATATGCCATTGCCCACTCATCCTTCCATCTGATCCTGGTGGTCCACTTAATAGTCTGCAATTCAGAGAACTTTTAGTTTATTGACGTGAATAAAACATGAGAACCCTTGGTACATTTATATGAGCAAGTCATGATATCCTCCTTCAGCCCAGGCGACGTGGGACTAAAGTGAATACATTAATATATAATTTACATTCCCCGCAAACTGGAGCATATATATCAATCATTCCTTGCGTTGGACGGTAGTCGAACAAACAAAGGTCAAGGCAGTAGTTTGTTGATCTACAACTGAGCTGAAGAAAAGTGTTGCAGGACAACTTTTTTTCCTCTTAACTTTCCATTGAATAAAGTGATAATCTATCTCGATGTGCTTAGTTATTTCATGAAAGACTCGATTCTTAGCAATATTGATCGTACCCTTGTTGTCAAAGTAGATAGCAACTCGAGAAGAGGGGGTGACTCCAAAATCTGTAAGGATGAATGATGACTGCCAATAAATAAATAAATGTACGATTATGTGGAGTCAAACGATGATAAGAAACGAAATGAAAATATGATTGGTAGTAGTACAAGAGCGCTTACCCTTGCGAAGAGCAATAAAAAGATGTAGACCTTCATCTGAAGTCAGCAAAGATAGAGTAGACACAAAAGGTTGTACTGGAGTACCTGTAGAAGAATTATCAGTGATATCCGAAGAAATAGTGGCAGGTGGAGGAATGACCTTGTCCCGACACCTATATACATAGAGAAAGGGAACCAAATACCTAGACCTAGGAGAGTTGAGAGAGATGTGTATCAAGTTCAGAGGAAGGAATAAGAGGAACATAAATTATGGACAAATAGATATGCATATGATGTATCGGAAAGACCGCAAAAATTCATAATGTTCTGGGAACATCCATATGAATAAGGAGAGGGGACTACCTCAAGAAGGTGTATGTTCTTACATTTTGTAATACCATTTTGCTAAGGAGTATACGAATGTGACGTCTGATGAAGTATGACATGAGTTTGACAAAATGCTTGAAACTCTCTGCTCATATACTCCTTAGCATTATCAGAACGAAGAATCTTGATGCAAACATCAAAGTGATTAGCAATTTCAGCAACAAATATTTGAAAACAGACAGAAGATAGGACCTAGAACGAAGAAGATATAACCATGTCATACGTGTGCGATCATCAATAAAAGTGACAAAATATTTATAGCCATGCACACTCCGAAACTTAAAAGAACCTCAAATATCATTATGAACCAAAGAAAAAGGTAAGTAATATCTTTTATGAACTTCCATGGAAGTGGAGTGATGATGCTTCAGAAGAATATATGACTAAACTAAATTCATATAATGATAACTTAGGTAACATAATACATAAGGAAGATAACAGAGGATGCCTAAGTTTCCTATTATACCGAATGCAAGAAGTAGCTACTGACGTACTAGGTAGATGATCTACGTAGTAAATGCTTTTATGTTCATGCCCCTCCAATCCGTTGCTTCATCGGAAAGTCTTCTATTACAAAGTGAGATAGATAAAATATTATCGAACGATTAGAGTGTAAGCGGACGAATAAATAATAAGTTATGATTTGGTGATGGAGCAATGGGAGTATATTTCAAATGTAAAGATATAGTAAGCGATAGAACATCAACATCGAAAACATGAGTAGTATTACCGTTAGCTATAAAAATTAACTTCTAAGGACTAGAAGCAAGATTTGAGGGTTCGTTATGAGACATATCTTTCGAGGTGCCGGAATCAACAACGCACGAATGAGAAAGGAGAGAGATACATGATACAATGGAAAGATTGTCATGTGGTTCAAAGGAGAAGAGACGACACAACTAGTCCCATTCATCATTGGACATCTGGCCACTAGGCGGAGCAAGGTTGTAAAAGTCACTAGGCACTAGTCCGGACATGTATCGTGTGCCTAGTCAGCCTAGTTCTAGACGGTTCAAAAAAACCCACAAATCTTGTTGAAAATTGTGGCAATTGTTCATAACACCCAAAAACCTGCATAGTTGGGCATCAGGGGTACTAAGCGGGCACTAGGCAAACATCTGGTGGGCACCGGACGTCTAGCGACTAGGCCGATTTTTAGAACTAAGACGGAGAATTCAGAAGAGCAGTAGTAGGGACATGTGTCTGTGTGGTAGTAGGTGTATTATCAGGGTAACTAAGCTTCTCGCAAAACCAGTCCTCGCAATGATTGGTTCTCCAACAATATGAACAATATAGACTTCCACAATCACCTCGTTCAAATAAATGAGGACGCATCATCCCGATCTCTGGAAAAAGAATCAGAAGCACCTTGTCTAGATTGAAAGTGACTACCATGACCTTGACCACGGATAGAAAATGCAGTTGACAACGACTCGACAGAGGTAGAAGATGATGTAGGCACACGATAAATCGTCGACATGATGGTCGTTAGAGGAGAGTTGTGCTGAGAGAGAACCAATGAGCGTACGCCCTCAAAAGTAGATGGTAACTGAGCTAATTGAAAGATGCCAACAAGGGCCTCTTGTTGTTGGCTTGAAAGATATTCCATTGTTCAAAAAGGCCGCTAAAGAGGACACCGAAGTCCTGCAAATCTTCTCCAAGTGTTGCCGTATTGAAGGTGTGAAAGATATCATAAAGTTTCTTAAGATTGTTTTAAGAAGAGTATAGGAACCGAAGATGCATCCAAATTTCTTTAGTAGTTTTTAGAAGCATAATAGAGTTATAACAACGTTTATCCATAGAGTTAGACGACCAAACAATTACCTTGTTGTCATTCTGAAACCAAGAGGTATACTAGAGATCCTTGGAGTGGCGACTCTGTCAAGTGATAATATAGGCCTTTACTGTTGAAAACCTTTTCTACAACATTGGACCATTGTAAGTAGTTCTTTCTGCAGGAGGAAGATCATGGTGAGTCGTAAATTTGTCTTGTAAGTCGATTGGAGAGAAGAAGCATCGACATGAATACCTTTGTTGTCGTCGGAGGCCATAATCAAGGGCACACAAGATCATCAACAAAGTTTATTGTTCAACTCACCAAAATGTAAGAGATCAAAGACGTCATAGCACCATGTCGATGTAGAGTAGCTTCAAAGACAAGCGAACCAAGTGAGACCCCTAAAGCACTAGCACAAAACCAAACTAGTGATGGGGATGGCTCGAGGAACAAATAGAGATAAGGGAGGGCTGGAGAGGGAGGTGTCTAGGACCTCATTCTGATGAGAGAAGGCTTGGATGTTGATGACAACGACGATACCATTTACTTTTTTGTAACAGTCCAAATAAGTCTGAATACATCCTGTTTCTCAAACCCTAGTTATAGGGAAGCTATGTTTTTAATGCAGAAGACCATTCCTTCCGATCTTTTTGTTTACTATCAAGTATGTACTACTCTTTTCATTTGCCAAACAATGCTTTTGGTTAACAAAGGATGCCTGGTTTGGCTTGTTTATGTACTGCACTAGGATATTTATTATCATCAAGATAATTTAATGGTTCATGGTTTGATCCTTGTAGGTACCTAAGGGAAATCCTTACCACAGTGCAACCTCCGGAGAGATGGCAATATATAAGGCAAACAGCCTCATCCTTAGAAAGGTACATGCATTTTTCTAAATATATGAAAGTATTTTACATGTATGCAACTTAAGGAGTGGTTCTTTCCTACACTCAGTGATATTTTGAGACTTCAATTCTTACAAATCCCTGCAACAGATCATTTGCATGGCATGCAAATTTAGATGTGTATTGATGGAAATATTTTAAGTTAGATTTTAAACAGCAACAAACTTCACGTGCTATCATGGCTTAAGTGCTATATTGAAAAAGATCTCGATATACAAAATATAAGGTCTTATACAGACTGTACATTAGACAGCTAAAGCGAAACTAATATGGATTGTCAACAAGTTTCAGATGCATGGTCTTCTGAGTATGAAGTTCCTAAGTATATGTTGATATATCTAAATCAAGGTTTGCAATTTCAGTATCGGACCCTTCCTATGAGTATTTTCATTGGCGGTATTGGTAGTATCGGCGGTTTCAGATAAGATTATTGGATTTTTTTTGGTATTGGGAAGCAAATATTTATTAATAAATTATTAAAATGTTAGATTTTTTTTTATTTATTTAGGCATAATTTTAAGTATTTCCTATGTTGTTTCTTAATACTTTTGGAATTGAATGATATAGTAGTGACCCTTGCCGATTGATTTACGTGGCCATAGATAAATTTTCTTCTTTTACATGTTTTTACAACCTTACTATGCTTTTACACTATTGCTGATTGGTTTTTTTTCGTTCAATTTTCTTTGCCGAATTGACTTAGAAAAGATACCCCCAATGTTGGTATCGGTCTGTATCGGATCACCGTATCGATTCAATAATGACCGATACTATTGATATAAATGTGTTACAAGGTAGAAGCAATAGTTAGGATATCAGCTAGTATGAACTGTATACCGTCTGATATATACCATTTTTTATGAAGCTACAATATGGTATTCCTATCCGATTGAAGAAAACTGGTCGATGGAAATAACGGCCTATATGGGTGAAATATTGGCCATTATTTGGTGTAAATAGCCGATATACTGATATATTGGTTTGGCCATATCAACAACTTTTTGTTAGATTTATAGATTCTTTTCTTTGAAATTTGCTTGAAATTGTTTTCTTGTTCAAAAAGAGAGCTCTACTTCCTCAAGTTTGCTTTCCTATAAAATTTAGAAATCTTTACTTCAAGATTTTTTTATGATAATCCTCAAGCTCATATATCGAAGTTGCTTCAAGATAAAGTTAACTTTGTAGATGACGAATGGTGTCTTTTACTAGTATCTTACTAGCTTAGGTTTAAATTCCTTTTTGAGATGCTTTTAGTTATCATGCTTGATGAACTTTACGAGTAAAAACTTGTCTAGTTATATTAGTTTAAAAATAGTTTTGAGTTGTTTAATTATTAGAATTTTTTAAGAATACTTAAGTTTAATGTTAATGCTTTAATTCTTATCATAAGTTCATATATGAAGCAAATTATTTTCTTATACTACTATGATGTCATATCTTCTGATATGTCTAGTATATCATCCGGTATCAGGTATGGCAAACCCTCAACCGGTATGGAAGCTGATATCCAATATTACAACCTTGGCTAGAAAACGGAGGTACATGTATGAGTACCAGGGGCGGCCCTGAACTTTTTTGTGCCCGGGGCAAAAATAAAAAAAAGGCCCTTACTAAATACTTGATTCATAAAGTCAAAGAATTCATAACTAAACAACTAAAATAATCAAATATTATAATGAAGTCTCTGCAATAATTTATAACAAGTACACAATTGAGAAGAGAGGATTAAACTTTGTCTATTGACATTTCAAAATAAAATTCTTCTATATCGACTGACAAAATAACATTCCAAAATATTATCCAGCAGCTTCATCCCAAAATAACATGTGCGATAGTTGGATTAGAACAATTATCCAGCGAGGATGATCGAACCCAATATGTCACAACATGACATAAAAATTCTTGATTCTTGTTCTGAACGAGTATTACTCCACGAGCTGTGATTCTTGCTTTACTTGACATGATTCTCGTTCAGTACTCAACTTGACTTGATGTATTCCCCTGATTCGGGGACTGCCTTGGCGACCTAACGGTCTCGGATACTCGCAGGTTCATATTGCACATAAGAACTATTTGATAGTCTTCTGGCTAACTAGATGCATGCACGATACGGATAGTGTTACTTGATTGTGGCATAAATTCATGTGGCAAGCATTGGAACGAGGCAACGAGTACAAGTTATAATGTAAGTAGGCAAGCATGCATTTATATTTGAAACATAAGCATTTACGTTAGCACGGATCTAAGGGGTAGTGCGAGGAGTGAAGCCGTATAGGGACATCGAGCGACATAATCTATGGGACGAACAGTGTAAACAAGTGAAGTAGTGCACTACGAAGAGTATACATGATCTACTCGTGGCATAACGGGGTCTACTTACACGAAGCAAAGGTAGCATGCGAGGGTCCGATTATAAACCAAGTTTTATTTCCACGTTCTAACACAAGCAATACAAGATGAGATTATTCCCTTAGCTAGGTGCGTTGTATTCTTTATTAGCATGCAATGAGTGATTCACCTAGCGACTAGCATGTATCGTCTATATTTTTAAGTGTGCTGGCACCAACATTCTAAAATATTATCTCAAATGCTTTCTGTCCAGACTCCACCTATGAAAAAACAACTTCATCTCACTAGCGTCATACCTAGATTTCAAAAGAAAGAAATTAATCAGTTTGTATTCCTCGTCTAGTAGAAAGTAATCAAGTCAAAGCTAATTATCTCAAATGCATTCTTCTCGCATTCTTTGAAACAAAGTCATCAATTATATTGTCATATGTTATGTGCTCCAACATATCTTTTTCAATGCATATGATTGCTAATCAATTTAACCTATCTTGACTCGTTGTGGTTCTCAAATAAGATTTTAACAATTTTAACTTGGAAAAACTTCTTTCAGCTGATGCTATAGTCACAGGAAGAATTAATAAAATTTGATAAGCAACCAATACATTAGAAAAAATATCCATCTCTACTACAAACTTTAGAATTTTAATAGATGTCCAAGCGTTATTTGGTTCATAAGCTTCTGGAGGTAACATCTCTTGCAACAATCTTATTTCTAAAAACAAATCACGGGCATCAACATCAGATACATCTTCTTTTTAAAGCAGATTCAAGATTTACACAATAATTTCTCAAATCATATTCCTCCAATGATATTAATTGTAGTCCATCAAACAAGAATCCAAATATCTTTTCAAAATTATGCAATTGTTCAAACGTACTTCTCAACTCGGAAAGAGCAATATCTACAACAACAAGAAAATAATCAGTTCTAAAGCATTCTTCAGCTGTTTGTGGTTCTCTCTCAGTATTAGGATTCTCATCAAATTGTCTTTTTCTAGAAGTTTGGCGCCTCTCAGGAAATACAGGTTCAACTCCTATATCATAAGCAATTTCTTTAGCAGAATTCATGGCAGATGCAAAACCTTCTTCCCTGTAATTTTCAAAGAAAGAAACAAGTCATTTCAATTGTTTTACCGCAACATCGATGCACATCTTTTCAAATTGTAAATATTTACAAACTGAGTTTATGTTGTACAAAATATCATACCAAATAACCAAGCTTAACAAAAACTCAAAACTACTAAGTTCATGTGTTGCTAACAATCTAGCATCCCTAGATAATCTTGCATCATCGATAAGATATGCTACTTTAAGTAAAGCTTCTTTAATTTGGCCAACTTGTGATTTAATGGCTTTGACACTTTCAATATGACTTTCCCACCTTGTGGTGCACAATGACTCAAGTGTTAAACCATCTAAACAATCAAGTAGCACACTCCACCTTTTTGTAGAATGAGAAAACGTTGTATACATGCATTGACATGCTCCAAAAAATGATTTTGCTTTAGCACAAGAGTTTGCCATATCACATAGTACTAAATTAAGACAGTGACAACCACATGGCATGTAAAATGCTCTAGGATTTATATCGAGTAATCTTTTCTGAACACCTTGGTGTTTTCCTCTCATGTTAGAGCCATTATCATAACCTTGTCCTCTAACATTATCAACATTAAGATCAAGAGACTCCAATGCAACAAGTAAATCATTGAAAAGACCCAATCCGGTTGTGTTCTCTACATTCAAAAATTCTATAAAGTATTCTTCAATTTTTGCAGGAATACTTGACACATCAACACACCGTAATATTAAGGTCATTTGTTCCTTGTGACTCGCATTGGGAGTATAATCAAGGACCACAAAATAATATTTTATTTTTTTTGCTTTTTCAATTATGACACTTTTCACTTTTGAAGATATATTAGCTATCAACTCATTCTGAATTTTATGGCTAAGATAATGATAATGAATCTCCTTTTCTCTAATTTGTCGAAAATGTTCTTGCATTATTGGATCAAACTCACCAATCATTTCAATCAAGCCTAGGAAATTACCATTAGAATCATCGTCAACCTTTTCTTTTTTTTTTCCACGAAATGCGAGATTATGTATAGTTAAACATTTTACAACAGCTACTATTCTGTTCAAAACTTCTTTCCAATGATTTGTCTCTTTTTTAATTTGTTCCAGCAATTCCTTATCAATTGTTTCATTCTTTTTCAATCTGACTTGTAACTCCACCATAGATCTCAAGTTAGCAAAGTGTTCACGACTTTTTTCATGTTCTCTAAGCTTCTCACTTAGATGTTTCCAATCTCTACATCCTTCTTCTGCTAATTGACTTCTTGAGCGCATTGTTTTGAAAAGCTTACAACCAAAACAAAATACTTTATCTAACTCTTTTGAGTAAACTAGCCATTTTCTGTCATGACTTCGTTCGCTAGGAAGCATTCTTTTATAATACTCTTAAGAAAAAATGCCTACCAAGTTCATCACAAGGGTATTTAAAATTAATTTCCCTAGTGGGACATTTTTCAACAAGTAAATCTCTCATTTTTGTATCAAGGCTATCTCAAACTCTTGGATCATATATATTTAAAGATTGGTCGTCGTTTTCATTTTCCTTGTTATTATGTTCACCTTGATCAATATCCTCAGTGTTCGCAACATTATCATTTTCTATAATTTTTTCAATATGATTTTCTTGTGCAGATTGACTTTCTAATTTTTCCGTCAAGTTTTCTTGCACTATACCAGTTTCTCTAAGAACAAATTTATCTATAGACCCTTTCATAGTTTGAGTCATTCTCTCTCCATTCTTTTTTTTTCTTTTTTCTTTTAGAACTTCCAGATGGTTGTTTTCTAGGAAAGATGTTTCTTTAGACAAGTAGACTAAACAGAAACACAATAAGAAATCAAATATCAATAATTCACATGTCACAAACTCACAACAATTAATCACGCATACAAGTAATTATAGTAAGCACAACCATTAAAGTAATTATAGTCATTAATCAAGGAACGATAAAACCTGGACTCCTAGAATAGTAGAGATTTCGAATTCTCAATTGCAGTGCTCAAATACCCAAATTGGTCAACAACTTTTGTTTTTCTTATCTGTATGAGAATTAATAAAAATCAATTAGTGTAACATAATCAGTCACTGAAGTATTATGATTAATAATAATTTAGAATTGAAGATTCTTGCTCTGAAGGACAGAAATAATATATTTCAGTTGTCAAATATACTTTATCTTAACAAGTTAACAAGGGTTCTTGGACTACACACAAAGTAGATGCTAATTGTTGATAATCTAAAGTGAATGGTTCAACACAAGAAGCTTAAAAGTGAACGAAAAGAAAGTGAATGTCAGAAATTAGAAACAATTGCCTTACAAAAGAAAGTTGTTGCCGGCTGAAAGCTTAATGTACAACAGCAATCAAAATTCTTATTTCTTATTGTAACATTACAACAAACAATTGGCAGATGAATAACTAATTTATACATCATTGAACAATTGGCAGATGAATAACTAATTCAATAAACTTTCTTAATCATAGCATAATTGGCAGATGAGATTTAGAATATTTATTTTAGAGCCACAAAAGGAAGGACATCCATAGTTGGTAGATGTCGTTGTAGAGTAATTTATAAGTTGAACATGATTTCTAACTTTTCCCAATAATTTCTAAAAAAAAAATTCAATTTCTACAATTTTTTTGATAAATGTTCTATTTATTTTTAATTTGTTTACTAGTACT
This sequence comes from Iris macrosiphon, assembly GCA_036927795.1. Taxonomy (NCBI): domain Eukaryota; kingdom Viridiplantae; phylum Streptophyta; class Magnoliopsida; order Asparagales; family Iridaceae; genus Iris; species Iris macrosiphon. Next base: position 36,159,646 of record JAYESA010000012.1, read on the forward strand.
ATGTTTATTTTTTATTTTTAGACTAAACGATGGAATAGTATACTACTATTGTTATTGGTATAATTAGTTTCACACATTTACATAATCCAGACTACTTACATAGCAACATGCAAGTTTATTTTAGATTAATTATTAAAAAAATTCGCAGATGAATAACTAATTTTTTTGGATAGATGTTCTATTTTTTTCTTTAATTTTTTTACTAGTACTATGTTTATTTTTATTTTTAGACTGAACGATGGAATAGTATACTACTATTGTTATTGCCTATTGGTATAATTAGTTTCACACATTTAAATAATTCAGACTACTCACATAGCAAAAGGTGCATACTTATTAAAACTTAAAAGATTTAAAGATGATCCTCGATTTGATGATGCTGCTATGACCAAGCAAGATTATTTTGGATTAATTATTAAAAAATAATAGTTGGCAGATGATTAGATGAATAACTAATTGATACATCGTTGAACTTAATACAAACAAATAATTTGAATAAATATAAATTAAACAAGAGAAATACAACAAAAGATCCGATCTAAATCTAATTATCAAAACAGATTACCCTTCCAAGAGTTGAAAATTAATTGTCAAATTCCTCCACAAATCTTCCGACTCCACATCTCTATTGCAAATGTCTACTTCGATTACCTCCGTGACAAAACCTACAATTTCCTCTAGTCTCCGACTTCCGCAAATTATAGAACAAACATATAGAACTCTAGATTGGAAAAGAAAAAGACATGAGATGTAAGAAATGAGAATGGGTTGAGCAATTAATAAATATATAGAGAGAAGTTGATTTTTTCCATGGAAAAAGAGATGTTACCTGCTCTATTTCTCTTCATCATTTTTTGAGAATTGGAGAGAAGCAAAGATGGGAGATTGGAGAAATGAATACAGAAGACGAAGAGTCCCCTTCTGCGACCTAATCGATTACTCCTCAAACCAAAAAAATATAATAATGATACCGCTTGGCTGGACTAATGAAACCGCAGAAGAATAGATAGGAGATGGGCCGTTGGCTTACTTGGCTGTAACAATAACCTAATATAAAAAATTTGGGTACCATATAGTCTTTGGGCCCTGGGCTATAAGTATGAACTAAGTAGCTAATATATAAAAAAAATTTGTGCCCCTATAATTTTGGGGCCCTGGGTCGTCGTCCAGTCTGCACGGGCCTAGGGCTGCCCCTGATGAGTACCGGTCCGCCATGACGGCACATCAACTGAACATGTAAGATATTGGTTGGGCAGTGTGCCACCCTAGGGGTGAGCATCGGTTCGATTCGGTTCAAAACCGAATTCGACCGAAAATCGAAACCGAACCGAATTAGACCATAACCGTACTGAACCGAATTAAATCCTTTCGATTTTCGGTTTATTTGGTTTTTCGATTTATTTGTAGTTTTTTTGTTAATATATATAGTAAATAAACATTCCTCTCTCTCTCTCTCTCTCTATATATATATATATATATATATATATAAACTATATTTTCTTATTCGGTTTTCGGTTTTGGACCAAATCGAAATCCAAAACCGAAACTAAAACCGAATAAGAAAATTTAGTATTTTCAAAACAGAAACTGAACCGATTTTTTTTAAACCGAACCGAATCTCTTATTCGGTTCGATTCAGTTTTCGGTCCAAAATCGAATAATGCTCATCTCTCTCTCTCTCTCTCTCTCTCTCTATATATATATATATATATATATATATATATATTTATATATATATGGTAAACGGGATATGAGCCATAGGTTCATATTCCTACATCCCATGTGCACTAGTACACTCCATTCCGATCGGTCCACATGTGCATTGGCTTATGTAGGAATGCAGAGCAGATCTGTTGTCCCATTAATTATATCTCCACCCTATTACATGTGGGTCCTAGCCGGTATTAAAAAAAAGAGGGGCACACATGTAATAGAGGGGACAGAAATATGGGACATAAATAGGGGACAATAGACCTGCTCTCGTAGGAATATGAGCTTATGGCTCATATCCCGTTTACCCCATATATATATATATATATATATATATATATATATATATATATATATTCTTTCCAACTCTATATAGAGTTCGGAAATTTTAGAGGATGGAACAAATAGAGTATGAATGGGTCCCCCATCATGCTCTACTTGTCACAGTTTTGGGCATACTGCAACCAAATGCACAACTTCACAAAGATAGCAGCTTAAAGAGCAGCAATAAAGGAAGGAGCACTGGAGATGGAGATAATATTTTAGAGATTGAGCCCCAACAAAGGGAACAAGAAGATGTCAGCGAGGAGCCAGAGATAGCCACTACATGGGTAACAAGAAGATGCCAACGAGGAGGAGCTAGAGCAGGATGAGGAAGAAGCTAGTGCGGAAGTAGGTACTGAGGAATTGGGAGAAGTTGGAACTATAATTCCCTCTGGATCTTAAGAGGAGTCAGTATAACTACTGTCGAAGTACTGGCTTCTCCTACCAGGAAGGAAGGACGGACGGACGGACGGCATGAATGAAGATAAATCAAAAGTAGGAGAAGCTGGAACTATTTACCTAGAGCCAATACAGACCAAAGCACTCGTGGAGGATCCAGCCTCCTTGGATAGGATATGCCTGGAGCACTACACCCCAAGACAGGTAGGGGGGACTAGTACACAACATAGAGGAGATGTCATGGAGATGTCACTAAGGCAGTGTTCTAAAAGTCGGTTCTAGACGGCGCCTGCTTAGTGCCCCCCGACGCCAGACTACGTAGGTTTTTGGGTTTTATGGACAATTTCTACAATTTTCAGCATTTTTTTTTTTTTTTTTTTGGTTAGAACTAGATGGCCGCCTAAGCGGGATAGGCCTCTGGTGCCCGCCCTACTAGTGCCTGACGACTTTTACAACCTTGCACAGAGGTAATAAGTACTAATGATTGTGTTAGAGTGCAGGATCACGAGGTAAGCAGCAAGGAGCTCCCTTCAAGTACACACATTTTGCAATATAGAAATAGAAGGCAGCAAGGAGGTAGCAGCAAACATCGATCTCCAGCTAACAAGGAGTCCTCCAAAACACCAGGTCTTCCTTTGGCAGAAGATAATGTGAAGTAAACATCTCAGGGACTGTCAGAAGCTGAGGGCTATCACACCAATGACTGCAAAGCAAGGGGAGGGAGGCACATCAAACTACCAAGATGGTGCTTAGGACTCATATAAATCAGAAACCCTCTAAAGGAATGTACTTACATGGAGCGTATCCATTGTAAGGTGGAGAGGTATTAAAGAAACAATTAGTACTACAAAGGATGGGATTGCAGGGTTATTAGAGACTAAAATCAGGGCTAATAAGCCCATTAAATATTAGCCAAGCTTCCTGACGGTTGGAAATATTGTAGTAATTATACCTCATCTGATATGGGGAGAACTGGGTGGTGCGAAATGGCTCTTTATGTGATGGATTGGAGTTGGCACAAACTTCTCAAGTTCTCTTACTTTACAGTTTACTAATAGAGGGATTTTCCAGTTTTTCATCTCAGTGTTGTATGGATCAAATCTGAGATCTGAAAGACAATTTTTTTGGAGTACTATACAAAACACTAATCGGGTATTTCCAAACCCTAGTTAGTACTTGGAGATTTCAATTGTGTTGGATTTAATAATGAGAAAGTAGGAGGGAGGCACATATCAGAGTGTTGGAAATTTTCAACAATTGCATTGGGCAGGCTGGACTTGTGAAATTAGAATGGGTGGGTAACTCCTGGACATGGTTCAATAAGTCCTCTTCATCAGGAAGAATCATGTGTAGGCTTGATAGATGTTTGGGTAATGTCCGTTGGGTGCATAATTTGTCTACAGTTCACTGTTAGTATCTATGCTCTGCAACTAGTGATCACAACCCCATGATAGAACTAGACAACAACGAGAGGAACCAGGAAAACTCCTTTCAGATACTCTGCTCAAGATGGATGGTTATGAATCAGTCGTAGCTAAGGCATTGTTGAATCATACAAGTAGCAACTCCATGTACAGGCTGGTGAAAAAGCTACAAATAGTGAAGCATGAACTGAAAGGGTGGCACATAGATGATAAGAGGGCTCCTGGAACAATAGAGGAGCTCAGATGTACACTGAAGGCAATACAGGATCAAGTCCAGTCCAATCCACTTGATTGTGGATTAGAAGAACAGTAGAATGAGGCTCAAAGGAGGTTGGCACTAGAAGTTGTAAAGAAGAAAAGAGAATTGGCACAAGTTGCCAGATGTCAGCTGGTTAAGGATGGTGACAAGCATTCAAAGTTCTCCTACAGTAAAATCAAGGCTAGAAAGGAACAAAATTGGATGCATAGGCTGCTGAATGAACAAGGAGAGCTACTAGTAGAGGATAATTCAATTGTCGATGAAGCTATTATGAGGATATTTATATTCAATACCCTACTGTATTTCCACATATCATAACAAGAAGAAGGGTGACTGAGGCAGGTAACATGACTTTGTCGACGAAAATTGCTTAAGAAGTGAAAAGTGCAATAAACAACATTGAAAACAATGAAACACTGAACAAGGAGAGGTACTAGTAGAGGATAGTTTAATTGTTGATGAAGCTATACACTAAAATGTGGATCTTTATAATCAATAGGACTATCCTACCGTATTTCCACATCATAACAAGAAGGGTGTAGAAGCATGGAAAATTCCATGCGCAGGTTGACAATGCACATAAGCTACTAGTTCAGCAAAGCCAACTCCATGCGCACCAGTAGCCAAAGACGGTGAAACTTTGGGACTTTATGAAGAAACCCATGCGCTATGCGTTAATGTCTATGCGCCAAAGATAGTGGTTCTGGGTGTTAGAAAGAAGTCTATGCAACATGCCCCAGAAGATGACAATGAATTTTAGCTTTATGCGCTCAGGCCTATGCGCATATGGTCAGTACGCATGCCGACAGCTCATTAAAAGATGTGCCTCCGTAATTCGTGCAGACGACGGTTGCACGCAAAATAAAGTAAACGTCAGCATCTACGTCACCAGTAATTATTATGTTTTGTTTGTAGCATATGGTCAGTACGCATGTCGACAACTCATTAAAAGATGTGCCTCCGTAATTCGTGCAGACGAATGTTGCATGCAAAATAAAGAAAACGTCAGCATCTACGTCCAGTAATTATTATGTTTTGTTTGTAGCAGATCTATGCCACATGACGATATACATGTTTGTTCGGCTAGAAGCGCATAAGGATGCATGCACGAGTAGTCCTTGGGAGTTCTCTCACCTCACTACGCGTAGGAGAACAATTATAAATATGAACATTGAATGCGCGTGTTAATGCGCATACGTTTCAGACGACAGCAACTATATTTAATGAGGACTTTTTAAGTTTTATAACGTATGCCACGTGTCGGGTAGACTATTGTGCGCATACGTTCAGTTCAACTATATGCGCTGAAGTTATTGCAGAACCCTATGCGCATGCAATTCTTATGTGCATGGAACCATAAAATAATGTCTTTTTCGTTTCATGTGCGCATAGCAGTTACGGTGTGATGGATACAAATTGCAGGGACATGTGCTTCCCAAATGATCGAAAAGCTGAGTGCATTGAGCCTACTTGCTGCCCATTTCTACTAGTGTGTCAAGAGTTAGCGAGTTTCCTCTCCAGTCATTGTCTTCGGATCGTCAACGGAGTACAGAAGTCGACCGTAGACTTATTCTCCACCGCCACACTTCCCTAGATCATTCTTGTACTTATAATTCCTTTTGTGTATTTAGGATTCTTTTGTACCAACTTAAAAAGTTTTATATAAAAAAGTAATAAACTTTTGCAGTGGAAACACAGGTAACATGACAATGTTGAAGGAAATTACTTAAGAAGAAGTGAAAAGTACAATAAACAACATTGGCAATAATAAAGCACCCGGATCTGATGGGTTCACAAAACCGTTCTTCAAGATGCACTGGGAGGAACTGAAGCTTCACATAGTAGAAGCAATGAAAGATTTCTTTATTTATGGCAGGTTACTTGTGCAGTTGAACCATACCATTGTAACTTTGATCCCCAAGGTAGAGAAGGCTAGAATATTACAGGAGTACAGGCCTATATCATGCTGTAATTTCTTGTATAAGCTAATTACAATGATCATATGCAATAGGATGGAAGATATAATGATGGAATTGGTGTCTCCAAACCAAAGTGCCTTTGTAAATGGAAGAATGATCTCAGAATATCATTTTTGCTCATGAGATGGGGAGGAATTTTGATAGGAAGGGGCTGAGAAGTGCTGTCTGAAAGTGGATTTAAGAAAGGCCTATGACAGTCAATAGGGACTTCTTATGTCGCATAATGTATTCTATGGGGTTTGATAAGCATTGGGTGAGCCTTGTGAGGGAATATATAGGTACTCGTACATACTCATTAATGATAACGGGGAGGACCTAAGGGCTTTATACATAGCTTTATGGGACTGAGACAGAGGGATCCCTATGTGACGACTCGTTCCGTTCAAGCAGACAACCGATTCAAACGGCGCAAGTGCAACCACCCGACCCGCTTTGCTCAGCGAGAAGACTCGTTTGAGGCAAAGGATTTTCAGGATTTGGCCCTTCAGGAGTTCAGACTCAGACTTTCAAAGGCTCGCTCGGAGTATCGCTCGACCAAGGCGAAACATCGCTAAGGTGGATGGCTACGATGAACTTGTCTTTGCTTACCAGCACACTTAAAAATATGGACGATACATGATAGTCGCTAGGTGAATCACCCCCTGCATGCTAGTAAAGGATACAACACACCTAGCTAAGGGGATAATCCCAACTTGTATTGCTTGTGTTAGAACATGGAAATGAAACTTTGCTTATAAATGGACCCTCGCATGCTACCTTTGCCTTGTGCAAGTAGACCCCCTATACCTCGAGTAGAATATTATACTCTTTGTAGTGCACTGCTTCACTTGCTTACACTGCACGCCCATAAGTATGTCGCTCGATATGTCCCTTTACGATTTCACTCATCGCTTTACTCTTAGACCCGTGCCAACGTAAATGCTTATGTTTTATATAAAATGCATGCTTGCCTGCTTATATGTTAATTTGTACTCGTCTCATTCCAATGCTCGCCTCAATGAAATTATGCCACAATCAAGTAACACTATCGCGTACCGTGTATGCATCTAGTTAGCCAGAAGACTATCAAATAGTCCGTTTGTGCAATATGCACCTGCAAGTATCCGAGACCGTTTGGTCGTCAAGACAATCCCCGAACCAGGGGAATGCATCAAGTCAAGTTGAACACTGAACGAGAATCATGTCAAGTAAATCAAGAATCACAGCTCGTGGAGCAATGCTCGTTCAGAACAAGAATCATGGATTATCATGTCAAGTTGTGAATTTGGAAGACCCAAGACTTGCATGTCGCGGACAACTTGGAAACAAGGGAGATCTTCGGATCTCGTTCCACAGACGGTCTCCGGGTCACCGGGGCCGATCCGATGTACGAGCTGGGTGGTGTCTCCGCTAACGCGCGCGCCACCTTTGCAGATAAAGGCGGAGTCTCATATACTGGACGGGATGGTTTGTAGCGCCTTATGTACTTTCCTTGCATTCCATCCTCGTCAATGACTTGTCCTTTATGGCTATGCTAGCGATTTTTGTTCATATAGATAAGTCATCCTCGCTTAGCGGTAATCCGCGTGCGAGTCATTGCACCGCATCCAGTAATCGGAAACACCGGAACGATCATGAGTATAAAACACTTGTACATATGGAGCACTTGAACAGCTTCTGCAATATACCAGATAATCCGTGTAACTCGTGCACCCGAAACATAATCTCGCTCACGACACTTGTGTTTGCATATGTTATTGGCCCTGAATTTCATTATAAATTCTTATGTTTGGTTTAACTTGTTTTTCCTTGGACAGGGAAGGACGAATGGTAAGTTGGTAAGTCTCGCCGTGTTTCCTTTATATCGCATGGTGCACTGCTGCACGAGTTAGGCTATTCATCATTGCCATGAAACTGATTATAAGGCAAGACTAGAAAGATAACTTAATAGATGGTGCACGGAACCTATATAACGTGTTTGGATTTGTCGAGGGGGCGAGAAGCCTCCCCACCAGTACATTCATGTACTGATAACCCACCAGATTGCTTGCAGGGTGCTGGAGGATCTCGTTCAGTGCGGATGTCTCCTTCGTGCGTGCTAAGGCGTGGAGTTCGCTCTGTGGAGCCTTGGAGCGTTGCGTGCGGAACTGAAGCACATATATAAGACAATGTTGGAATATCGCCTATACATTATTATACAAATGTAGCCACTTGGCACGCTTTTACTGTTTCAGAGAAAGGCTTCAGCGACTTGTAATCTCGGCCTAGCGTCGCCTATAATACTTGTTCAATATCAATAAAGAGCTTGTTTTATTTCTATACTTGTGTTATTCAATGCTTTCGCTATTGACGACTCTGTGAACATGTTACCAATCGCCTGTGCGTTTCTTATTCCTCTGCACTCGGACTATCTGTGCGACTCTGTGGCTTAGTCATCTTATCGCCTGTTCGGATCATGGCCTTGCATGGACGAGACTTACGCTCGTGTGGCATCACGCCCAGATGGGGAAAGATAGTCCCGCGGGAGCGCTGGCGCGGTGATTCGTGCCTAGCGGGGACGACTGATTACCTGCGGAAGATCGGGCCGTGACATATTGGTATCAGAGCATAGCTTTACGTCTATGGATTTTGTATCGATTTTCTCAGTTTCGAAAGCTCGTTCGTGGGTTATGTACATACACTCTCTCGTTGACCCGATGGGATGTTCCAAACAATGAGTCTAAATAATTTTAAAAGTTGCATGTGAATGATATGATTGCTTGTATAAAATTGTGATGCGAATGCCTTTGTGCCTACCTGTGTTAGACTTGGTTGGAATAGACTCGTGCTAGAATTTACAAGTTATATGGAAACCAGAATACCCATACATGATTACCCAACTGGTTAGTGTGCGAAACAGAATATCGTTCGAATGGTTAGCTATGCACACAGCCTTTCGGTTAAGTTGTGTTGAGTATCGCGCACTAAGACCCTTTGGTGCGAGCTAGTTGCAAACGAGATTGGGATATCATTCAGATAAAGACAAGTCAGTCTTAGAATGACGACCGATAGAAACATTATCAGGTTATCGCTAAGGCGAATATAGAGAATCATGGTTGGATTTTGAAAAATAGCTCGAACTGTATTTCGTGTCGGGAGATACAAATCAAATAAGGTTTACTTGGATGACTATCTACATGATATATATATATCAGCGATGCTTAGGTATCGTACAGGAATTCTAAGGAGCGACTTGGTGAATATGCTAGCGATTGATGCGAATAGCGATTGAGGATTTAATTGGGTGACTCGATTTCTGAGTGGTGTATGGTTCATTTTGGAAATGTCCAAATAGATTCATAGGTCTGGTGCGATAGTTGGATTAAACGATTTGAGAATATCGTGAATAAATGATAAGGCTTATATTGAATAGAGATTCATTGAAATGGAAATCGATATCTTGGTTAAGGAAACTTGTTGGAAACTTGGAGAATCGTGCGAGCGATTTCGGATTGAAACAAACGGATTGAAGCTTGAGTAAAATATCGCTCGAATAGAAGTTAGCCCGAGAAGAAAATATTGTGGTTCGATGAAAGAGAGAAGCGATAACGAATTTGACTTGGAGTTTGGAAGAACGATCTTGAATCTAGTTCGGAAAGATAACATTCGAAATCAGTCCCAACGAGAACGATTATCCTGCGGGAGCGCCGACGTGGTGATTTCACGTACTGCGGTGATGATCGAACTCACGGAAACATCTTCGGTGATTATTCCAAATGAACTCGATGAATATAACGTATCAAAAGTGGATAGACTTGGGTTTGAATATTTGAAACTTAGTTGTTTGAGGATTGTTAGAAGTAGACTATGGATTTACCGAACAATAACATTGAAGTTGGATGATTTTACTAGACGAATTATAATCACTGCATGAATGGACATGACTTGATGTATTTTATATATAACTTGGATGGAGCAAGATGAAATGATAAGGTCTCGATCGTTTCGATGATAAACATAATGTTAGACGTTCTTGTCTTGTGCGAGCGTAACTCTATACTCGTACATGTGTCGTGCCCGGATTAGGACGATTATCCAGCCGAAGCGTTGGCGTGGTGATCTCACGTCCAACGAGGATGATCAAACTTGCGGGAGACCTGAGCGTGACAACTGATGGATCGTCTTGACTTTTGGTTCGACACGATAAGACGAATTTGAAAATACAAGTGAATCGGAAGTGTTTCCTGGATAAGGTAGCCTAGAACCTGGAGTAAATCACTCTTGGTGGTTTCATGAACGGATACGTGAATCTTGTTGGACGACTTGGAGTTATAATCAAAGGTTTAGAATTGAATCTTGGCTTGGTGGTCTAGACTTAGAATGGGTATATAGATCCTATCAAATCATGCTTAAGGAGATAAACTATGCGAATTGCTAGGCTTGTCCTGCAACTTGGATATATCATGGATTTTATTGAACGAACTCGAACCCCATACAACGAACGTGCTAATGTGTGTAGGATAATCTGTGCTCGATGTTTAGAATCTGAGTGAAACGAGCTTGGGTAGAATATCTCGTGCAAAATGAACAATGGTTTGACCTTAGGAATTGGGACGAGCATCGTGCGACGAATTTGCACGATGAATCGTGTGCTTGAACTTGTACCTATGACCTTGTGAGCTGACCTAGTAATTAGGTAGACGACCCTGTGCCGAGTGTAAGAACTTGTGTAACCGACTTTAGAACATTGCTTGAACAAAGCCATAGAACTGGGGCAGCAAGACAGTGTTAGACAGGAAACTGCAAGAGAGTGCTATGTTTGACCCGAACAGATGGACGTAAGTCGATTGATCGGCTAGATCGTGCCTAACGATAGTGCAAAACATGATTTGAGTTGGAATGGAAAATGACTTGGATTTTATTGACCCTGACGGAAGTATCCTTGTGAATCATAAGACGAGAACCCTTGAGATTTTCGCAAGTAGCTTGTCCGATTTCACTATCGCTAAGTTTGGTTGAATGCATATGTTTGAGGGACGCCTTGAACGTGTGCACGATCCAAGACCTAGTGATATGTTGAACTCGAGTGCAAAGACTTCGCTATCGCAAAGTTGGTTGACATGCATATGTTTGAAGGACGCTTTGAATATGTGCACGATCCAGACTCGCGATATGCTGATCTCGAGTGCTAGTGCAAGTGAAATGTTACTCACATGGACAAGTATAACGACTTGTTCAAGTTTGCCTCAGCTATAGATCGTCATTCAAGCTGGATTGTAACGGACCCCGTGTTAAGAGATATATATTCCGCGCTAAGGCGCAATAGAGACCGAGTCAGAACTTGGATTAAATGATAAGAGTCATTTAATGAGACTGACACAGTATACACGCGACACGGTATAAGGAACGAGTAGGAAATTGTGTTCGAATGGATCTAGTGGTACCGATTGCTACGCTTGGGATAGATTCGATAGTGCGTTAGAACGGCTTACGCTCAGGAAGTCTCGAGGACGAGACTTTTTCAGAGTGGTCTATAATGTGACGATCCGTTCCGTTCAAGCGGATAGCCGATTCAAACGGCGCAAGTGCAATCACCCGACCCGCTTTGCTCAGCGAGAAGACTCGTTTGAGGCAAAGGATTTTCAGGACTTGGCCCTTCAGGACTACAGACTCAGACTTTCAAAGGTTGGCTCGGAGTATCGCTCGACCGAGGCGAAATATCGCTAAGGTGGGTGACTACGATGAACTTTTCTTTACTTAGCCAGCATACTTAAAAATATGGACGATACATGCTAGTCGCTGGGTGAATCACCCCAGCATGCTAATAAAGGATACAACGCACCTAGCTAAGGGAATAATCTCAACTTGTATTGCTTGTGTTAGAATATGAAAATGAAACTTTGCTTATAAATGGGCTCTCGCATGCTACCTTTGCCTTGTGCAAGTAGACCCCTCTATGCCTCGAGTAAAACATTATACTTTTCGTAGTGCACTGCTTCACTTGCTTACACTGCATGCCTATAAGTTATGTCTCTCGATATGTCCCTTTACGATTTCAATCATCGCTTTACCCTTAGACCCGTGCCAACGTAAATGCTTATGTTTTATATAAAATGAATGCTTGCCTGCTTATATGTTAATTTGTACTCGTTGCCTCATTCCAATGCTTGCCTTAATGAAATTATGCCACAATCAACACTATCGCGTACCGTGCATGCATCTAGTTAGCCAGAAGAATATCAAATAATCCGTTTGTGCAATATGAACCTGCAAGTATCCGGGATCGTTTGGTCGCCAAGGCAATCCCCGAACCAGGGGAAGGCATCAATTCAAGTTGAACACTGAAAGGGAATCATGTCAAGTAAATCAAGAATCGCAGCTCGTGGATCAATGCTCGTTCAGAACAAGAATCATGGATTATCATGTCAAGTTGTGAATTTGGAAGACCCAAGACTTGCATGTCGCGGACAACTTGGAAACAAGGAAGATCTTCGGATCTCGTTCCACGGACGGTCTCCAGGACACCGGGGCTGATCCGATCCGGAATGGAATTATAGCAGCCTTTCATGTACGAGCTGGGTGGCGTCTCCGCTAACGCGCGCCACCTTTGCAGGCGGAGAGTCTAATGTACTGGACGGGATGGTTTGTAGCGTCTCATGTACTTTCGTTGTATTCCATCCTCGCCAATGACTTGTCCTTTATGGCTATGCCAGCGACTTCTGTTCATATATATAAGTCGTCCTTGCTTAGCGGCAATCTGCGTGCGAGTCATTGCATCGCATCCAGTAATCGGAAACACCAGAACGATCATGAGTATAAAACACTTGTACATATGGAGCACTTGAACAGCTTCTGCAACATACCGAATAATTAGTGTAACTCGTGCACCCGAAACATAATTTCGCTCACGACACTTGTGTTTGCATATGTTATTGCCCCTGGATTTCATTATAAATACTTATGCTTGGTTTAACTTGGTTTTCCTTGGATAGAGAAGGATGAATGGTAAGTTGGTAAGTCTCGTCGTGTTTCCTTTATATCGCACGGCGCACTGCCACACGAGTTAGGCTATTCATCATTGCCATGAAACTGATCCTAAGGTAAGACTAGAAAGATAACTTAATATTTGGTGCACGGAACCTATATAACGTGTTTGGATTTGTCGAGCGGGTGAGAAGCCTCCCCACCAGTGCATTCATGTACTGATAACCCACCAGATTGCTTGCAGGGTGCTGGAGGACCTCGTTCAGTGCGGATGCCTCATTCGTGCGTGCTAAGGCGTAGAGTTCGCTCTGGAGCCTTGGAACGTTGCGTCCGGAACTGAAGCACATATACAAGACATAATGTTGGAACATCGCCTATACATCATTCCACAAATGTAGCCACTTGGCACGCTTTTACTGTTTCAGAGAGAGCCTTGAGCGACTTGTAATCTCGGCCTAGCGCCGTCTGTAACACTTGTTCAATATCAATAAAGAGCTTGTTTTATTTCTATACTTGTGTTATTCAATGCTTCCGCTATTAACGACTGTGAACTTGTTACCAATCGCCTGTGCGTTTCTTATTCCGCTGCACTCGGACTATCTGTGCGACTCTGTGGCTTAGACCTCTTACTGCCTGTTCGGATCATGGCCTTGCACTGGCGCTGCTTACGCTCGTGCGACATCACGTCCAGATGGAAATGATCGTCCTGCGGGAGTGCTAGCCCGATGATTCGCGCTTAGCGGGGACGGCCGATTACTTGCGGGAGATCGGGACGTGACACCCTATATCTGTTTACCTTGGTAATGTAATTCTTCTCCACTCTTTTGGCTTACTGAGTAGACATCAGGAAGATTTGAGGAGCTGGACGATAGAAGACATGTTACACATTTGCTGTATGCTGATGATGTGCTAATCTTCTCCAGTGCCACATTGACTTCTATGCAAGGTTCTCAGTACGGAATCGGTATCTGACAATTTCTATGAGTATCGGGTTCGACGGTATCGGCGGTTTCGGATCGGAGTATCGGATTTTTGGTATCGAAAAACAAATAATTATTAATAAATTATTAACATTTTAGAAAATATATTTTGTATATTTAGGCATAATTTTAAGTATTTTAAGTGTTGTTTTTTAGAAGTTTTGAAATTGAATGAAAAAGTAGTCACCGTTGTCGATTGGTTTACATGCAATAGATAAGTTTTCTTCTTTTATATGCATTTACAATATTACTATGCTTTTACACCCTTATTGATTGGTCTTTTTCGTTTAATTTTCTTTGTCGAATTGACGAAAAAGAGACACTAATGTTGGTTTCGGTCAGTATCGGGTATTAGTTGGTATCGGATCGGGACATGCCAAACCGTACCGGTATCGGCCGTATCGGATCGGTATCAGCCGATACTGCATACTATGCTTCTATGTTGAGCACGGAGAATTTTGAAAGCTTGCAGCATTGGACAGGGCTTAGCATGAAAGTGGAAAAAAGATCTACTTTAGCAAAATTTGCAGAAGGAAGCAGGTAATGAAGGATATACTACGAGTCAAGGAAAGTACACTTTCCTCTGATGTATCTGGGAATACCACTTTCTGTTAGAGCTCTCAATGCTCAAGGGTGCTCAAAACTAGTTGAGAGTTGCAGGAGTAGGCTGGAGGGCTGGCTGAGTTAGCTCCTATCCTCTGCTGGCAGAGTTGAGTCGATTAGGTCAGTGATCACTGCCTTAAATAACTTCTGGCTACAAATATACAGACTCCCAGTGAGTACAATAAGAATTACAGAGAGCATGTGCCAACTTCCTATGGAAATTTCTTCTCTCTCTTAGTTGAACTGAACTTGCTAAAACCAAAGAAGAGGGTGGAATTGTCCTAAGGAGGTTTCAGGGTATTGCCTCAGCTTTTTTTAATTACAAAAGGATTTGAAGATTCATAACAGAAAACTCACTATGGACTGACTGGATGCAACATAGATACCAACAACAGAGGAGCTTCTGGGATCAGAGTGTAGACAATAATGCTTCCATGTGATTACAATATTACTATGCTTTTACACCCTTATTGATTGGTCTTTTTCGTTTAATTTTCTTTGTCGAATTGACGAAAAAGAGACCCTAATGTTGGTTTCGGTCAGTATCGGGTATTAGTTGGTATCGGATCGGGACATGCCAAACCGTACCGGTATCGGCCGTATCGGATCGGTATCAGCCGATACTGCATACTATGCTTCTATGTTGAGCACGGAGAATTTTGAAAGCTTGCAGCATTGGACAGGGCTTAGCATGAAAGTGGAAAAAAGATCTACTTTAGCAAAATTTGCAGAAGGAAGCAGGTAATGAAGGATATACTACGAGTCAAGGAAAGTACACTTTCCTCTGATGTATCTGGGAATACCACTTTCTGTTAGAGCTCTCAATGCTCAAGGGTGCTCAAAACTAGTTGAGAGTTGCAGGAGTAGGCTGGAGGGCTGGCTGAGTTAGCTCCTATCCTCTGCTGGCAGAGTTGAGTCGATTAGGTCAGTGATCACTGCCTTAAATAACTTCTGGCTACAAATATACAGACTCCCAGTGAGTACAATAAGAATTACAGAGAGCATGTGCCAACTTCCTATGGAAATTTCTTCTCTCTCTTATTTGAACTGAACTTGCTAAAACCAAAGAAGAGGGTGGAATTGTCCTAAGGAGGTTTCAGGGTATTGCCTCAGCTTTTTTTAATTACAAAAGGATTTGAAGATTCATAACAGAAAACTCACTATGGACTGACTGGATGCAACATAGATACCAACAACAGAGGAGCTTCTGGGATCAGAGTGTAGACAATAATGCTTCCATGTGATTACAATATTACTATGCTTTTACACCCTTATTGATTGGTCTTTTTCGTTTAATTTTCTTTGTCGAATTGACGAAAAAGAGACCCTAATGTTGGTTTCGGTCAGTATCGGGTATTAGTTGGTATCGGATCGGGACATGCCAAACCGTACCGGTATCGGCCGTATCGGATCGGTATCAGCCGATACTGCATACTATGCTTCTATGTTGAGCACGGAGAATTTTGAAAGCTTGCAGCATTGGACAGGGCTTAGCATGAAAGTGGAAAAAAGATCTACTTTAGCAAAATTTGCAGAAGGAAGCAGGTAATGAAGGATATACTACGAGTCAAGGAAAGTACACTTTCCTCTGATGTATCTGGGAATACCACTTTCTGTTAGAGCTCTCAATGCTCAAGGGTGCTCAAAACTAGTTGAGAGTTGCAGGAGTAGGCTGGAGGGCTGGCTGAGTTAGCTCCTATCCTCTGCTGGCAGAGTTGAGTCGATTAGGTCAGTGATCACTGCCTTAAATAACTTCTGGCTACAAATATACAGACTCCCAGTGAGTACAATAAGAATTACAGAGAGCATGTGCCAACTTCCTATGGAAATTTCTTCTCTCTCTTATTTGAACTGAACTTGCTAAAACCAAAGAAGAGGGTGGAATTGTCCTAAGGAGGTTTCAGGGTATTGCCTCAGCTTTTTTTAATTACAAAAGGATTTGAAGATTCATAACAGAAAACTCACTATGGACTGACTGGATGCAACATAGATACCAACAACAGAGGAGCTTCTGGGATCAGAGTGTAGACAATAATGCTTCCATCACATGGAAGCATATGCTGCAAGATATAACAGAGGTACTGCCAGCAATGCAGAGGAAAATAGTGAATGGGAGAAACGCTTCTATATGGTTTGATCCGTGGAGCTCTTTCTAAACTAATAGTGAGAATCCATTAAGTAGAATATTAGTCAATGGAGAATGACAGCCATACCCCTTGAACTTTCCTTCTATGTTCTTGGATAAGATTCAAGAGATCGAAATCAATCAAGATAGGGAGGAGGGTTATTGGCAATGGGCATTGAGAAAGAATGGACCGTTCCATATTCATTCAGCATGGAACCTGGCTAGAACTCCTAGTACACAGGTTGAATGGTGAAAAGCACTATGGTATCTAGGTAATTGTATGAAGATGAGTTGTTGCACATTTAAAGTAAGGGAAGATTGTTTGCGGAGCTCAGAGATTTGGAATAACTACAGAGGGGCTATATGAGTTTTGTAGAAATGACTAGGAAACAGTGGGTATCTGTTTTTAACTGTAGGTATACTAAGCCTATTTGGGATGAGATTAGAAGCAGATTACAACTCCCCATCAAGCTTATTATAACTTTCAGGAGGAGGCTATTGAAATCTGCCAAAATTTCAAGAGGAAAGATCAAGTTCAAATATTAGCAAAACATCTCTTTAACTGCACATTGTCACGGACTTGGTGATTTTTTCTTCACTACGACCCGTGCGGCGCACAAGCTTCCTCCTCGAAGACCCGTACAAGCCTTCCTGACCGAACTTAGCTAGATCACTAAGAAAAATAGAGAATAGTGGAGCAAGATAGAAACTTGAAGACTTCTTTATTGCTATTAGAAAAGCTTACAAGTTTCAGTGGGGATGAGAAAATGAATCTCCCCTATTTATATTGCCTCGAGGGCTTACAAGAACATTCTTGAATGGAAATATTCCAGGGATTATTCTCGGAAATATGCTAGGAATTATTCTATATCCTAAGAATATTTCATACATTATTATTAATGCCAAATAATTAAAAAGGAAGCCTCTAGAATGGAAAGTGTATTCCTCCATGTGCAGAATTCTGGAAGCTTTCCGGATCTTGGTGGGGCCACAAAATATGGTGCGTGACATTCTCCCCCCACCTAATGTGTTGACGTCCCCGTCACACACGTCCGCTGAGGAACACTTGGATCTGGTCCTCGAACTGATGCAATGTGTCAGTGCGTTCCCAGCTGGATTTGTCGTGCGACATTCCTTTCTATTTGATGAGATATTCTACATATGGGGAAACACCTCGTTGACGAAGGTTTTGGCTGAAGGACGGGCTTCTCTACACAAAGGGCGATAAGGTAGTTGTGCCCAAATGGGGTGGCTTGCGAAGGCAGCTACTCAAGAAATGTCATGACACCAAGCGGGCTGGACATCCGGGTCAGAAGAGGACATTGGCATTATTGGAGGCCGCCTACTATTGGCCTCGCATGCACGAGGACGTGGAGGACTACGTGCGCACTTGTTTTGTGTGCCAACAAGACTAGGTGGACCATCAGCGACCCAGGGGCCTACTTGAGCCTCTTCCTGTGCCGAGTCGGCTATGGAAGAGCATCTCAATGGACTTCATCTCTGCCTTGCCTAAGGTGGGGACACTTGGGTCTATCCTTGTAGTGGTAGACCGATTCTCCAAGTACGGGACCTTCATAGCTACACCAACGAACTTTTTCGTGAAGCGGTGTTCTCGGTCGCTGATAATGCTTTCCGGGATGCCTCAAAACTTCACATGGAAAATGAACAAGTGCGCGGTCTCCTCTGCAGTGTAGTTCGTTGGTGCAGCTATGAAGGTCCCGTACTTAGAGAATCGGTCTACGACTACAAGGATAGACCCAAGTGTCCCCAACTTAGGCAATGCAGAGATGAAGTCCATTGAGATGCTCTCTCATGGCCGACTCAACACAGGAAGAGGCTCAAGCAGGCCCCAGGTCGCTGATGGTCCACCTTGTCTTGGTGGCACACAAGACAAGTGCGCACGTAGTCCTCCACGTCCTCGCGCATGCGAGGCCAATAGTAGGCGGCCTCCAATAATGCCAATGTCCTCTTCTGACCCGGATGTCCAGCCCGCTTGGTGTCGTGACATTCCTTGAGTAGCTGCCTTCGCAAGCCACCCCATTTGGGCACAACTACCTTGTCGCCCTTTGTGTAGAGAAGCCCGTCCTTCAGCCAAAACCTTCGCGTCTTACCTTCTTGCGCGTGCTTCACCAAAGCCTGTGTCAATGGGTCCTTGGCCATACCCATCTTGACACACTCAAGTATCTCACCCTTGAGTAAGCACCCCGTTGCTAGCTCGGCCTTCCTGCTGAGTGCATCGGCTATATGGTTCTCCTTGCCCTGCTTGTATCACAGCTCCATGTCAAACTCGGCCAAGAAGTCTTGCCATCTCGCTTGTTTGGGAGACTTTTTCTACATCTGGAAGTAGCTCGTGGCGATATTGTTTGTCATCACCACGAACTTGGTGCCAAGGAGATAGTAATGCCACGTCCGCAAGCAATGTACCACTGCGGTCATCTCCTTTTCTTGCACAGTGTAGCGCCGCTCTGTGTGATTCAACTTGTGGCTCTCGAATGCAACGGGGTGCCCTTCTTGTGCCAACACCCCTCCAATGGCGAAGTCGGATCCGACAATGATAAGACCGGTTCCTCCGTCACTGCCCTCTTTAGTGCATTAAATGCCTCCTCGTATTTGGATGTCCATCTCCATGCGCGATCCTTCCGCAACAGGTCTGTGAGTGGTGCGGCTATGGCGGAGTATCCTCGGATGAACCGCCGATAGTAGTTTGCCAGGCCTAAGAATGATCGCAGCTCCGTCGGCCTGTTGGGAGCCTCCCACTCCCGTATGGCCTGGACCTTCGTCTCGTCCATCCATATCTTGCCACGTCCGATCCAATGCCCCAAGAAAGGCACATCTTCTTGGGCAAAGGAACATTTCTTCCGCTTGACGAAGAGTTGGTTCTCCCTTAGCACCTGGAAAACCGCCTTCAAGTGCTCGATGTGCTCCTCCATCGTGTTTGAGTACACGACGATATCGTCGAGATTCCACGACGAACTGATCGAGAAATGGGTGGAAGAGCTTGTTCATCAAAGTGCAAAACGTCGCATGGGCATTTGTTAGACCAAAAGCCATAATTAAAAATTCATAAGCTCCATACCTCGTGACGTATGCGGTCTTGGCCTCATCTCCTTCGGCTATCCGCACCTGATAATATCCCGAGCGCAGATCCAGCTGGGATAAGTACCTCGCACCTTCCAACTGATCGAACAAGTCTGCCACCAACGGGATATGGTATTTTTTTTGACGGTCACCTTGTTAAGTGCACGATAATCAATGCACAAACGAAGGCTTCCATCATTCTTCTTCTGAAACAACACTGGTGTGCCGAATGGGGCCTTAGATGGCCTAATGAATCCAGCACCGAGCAGCTCCTTCAATTGCTTCTTCAACTCGAGCTCTGGCGGGGCCATGCAGTATGGGGCCATTGCGGACGGTTTTGTGCCCGACTCTAACTCGATGGCGTGGTCCACCTCCCTCCAAGGAGGTAGCCTCTTCGGAAGCTCTTGCGGCATGACATCCCCAAACTCCATGAGGACGTTGCTGATCTCAAGCGGAAGATCCCCATGCACGGGTGCCTCCTCCGTCTTGAGCACCGCTAGTTATGTCGTCTCTCCGTGCTTCACATCCTTCTTGAGTTGGATGGCGGAGAGAACTTTCACCTTCGCGGACTCACCTTATGCAACATTCACCATGCACGACGAACCCTCCTCTATGATCCCGACGACTCCTAAGTGTGGGGCATTGGAACTGCTTTTACCGAAGTCAGGAAGTCCATCTTAGGATCATCTTAAAGTCGTCGAGAGGTGCGGTCGTGAGACTGGTGACTCCCGTCCAGTCTCCTACCTCTTATCTTCACACCCTTGGCCACTCCCTGCATGGGGCGAGCCGCTGACTTGACTGCCTTCATCTTGCTTGAGTCCTTCTCTAGCACCAGACCCAAGCGCTGGACCTCCGCGTCCAAGACGAAGTTGTGTGTTGCCCCAGTGTCAACCATCGCCTTCGTACTCTGGCCGTTGATCTTCATGTCCACGTACATAAGTTCTCGATTCGGGACTTTGGTCAAGACGGACATACTCTTCAAGGCATTGAGCAAGCATAGGGCTCCCATCTGAGCCCCCATTATTGGTCCTTCATCCTCGGCCTCCTCGCCTTGGACCGCGTTTACCCGCTTGCCTTTGTTGTTACAGTCGCGGGCGAAGTGATTTCCTCCGCACACGAAGCATTCTATTTTGCGCTCCGTCTGGGGCTTCGCAAGTTGCTTGTCCTTCGACGGGGCCTCCTTTCCGTTGCCTTTCTTCTCTCCCCCACCATTGCCCTTGGTGGTGGTCTTTGTCTTGGGCTTGGACGTATCGTTCCGTCGATACTCCATTAGCTTCTCAGCCGCTGAGACGGCCGTGTTCAGGTCTTGTACATGCTGCCTCTGCAACTCTTGCACCGCCAACGGTTGCAGACCGTCAAGGAAGAAGAATAGGCGGTCTTCTTCGTCCATGTTGGAAATGGCAAGCATGAGACGAGTGAACTCCACAACGTACTCCTTGATCGACCCAGTGTGCTTGAGTTGCCGCAAGCTCGTTCTTGCCACGAACTCAACGTTTTTCGGGTAGAATTGAGACTTGATCTCCTTCTTGAGATCCTCCAAAGTCTCGATTGAGTACAAACCCTTCTCCTTTTCAATGCACCTTATCGGCTTCGTCCTTGATGCGAGTCGCCTTAAGGTACCGTTCGATGTTCCATAGGAAGTTATCCACTTCCTTTGCGTCTGGAGCGCCATTGAAGGATTTTGGCTCTGGGTAATTCACCTTAGGTGCTGCCTCCCTACTCGAAGACCCACCATTGGCGATGGCTTTCTCAAGAATAGCGGCTTTAGTCTTGAGTTCTTCGCATAGTTAAGCAATCTCCGCCTTCATAGCCTGGCGTTTCTCCTCGAACCCAGCTTGTATCTCGCGAAGTTGCTCTCAGACATCGTCATGGCGTTGGCGACATCGCTCTCCAAACCATAAGAGAACTCTTCGTAAGCCATTTGATTTTGCTCTACTTGCGCCTTTACCCCCATCATCCCTGCTCCAAGAGTTCCAAACGGGACATCAGATCACCAAGGGCCGGCTCCAACATCGGCTCCTTGCTTCTGCCCCTTCTGGTGTTCCTTTTGGGCTATGGGGACGCTGGTCATTGACAGGCTCGGATGTCGACATGGCTACGATCAATCTGGTTCTGATACCACTTGTCACGGACTTAGTGATTTTTTCTTCACTACGACCCATGCGGCACATAAGCTTCATTCTCAAAGACCCTTGCAAGTCTTTCCGACCGAACTTAGCCAGATCGCTAAGTAAAATAGAGAATAGTGGAGCAAGATAGAAACTTGAAGACTTCTTTATTGCTATTAGAAAACTTACACGTTTTCAGTGGTGAGGAGCAAATGAGTCCCTCCTATTTATATTGTCTCAAGGGCTTACAAGAACCTTCTGGAATGGAAATATTCTAGGAATTATTCTCGAAAATATGCTAGAAATTATTCTATAACCTAAGAATATTCTATATATTATTATTAATGCCAAATAACTAAAAATGAAGTCTCTAGAATGAAAAGTGTTCCTCAATGTGCATAATTGTATTCCTCCATGTGCAGAATTCTAGAAGCTTCCCGGATCGTGGTTGGGCCACAAAATATGGTGCGTGACAACATGTTGGCACATATGGAAGTAGAGAAATAGAAGGCTGTTTAATAAGGAGGCTATAAGATATAATTACTAACAAGAAGGATATATGGGGATATATGTTGAGCTGTACAAGAAAGTCTGAGCCAGTTTACAATAACATTGTAATTCTCCTAAGCTGGGAAATCTGGCTAAGAGGATAAAGTTGAGAGGCTAGTCTGAGAAAGTAGAGGATCTCATACTTATTGTGTAACATTTTTGTCCTTTTATAAATACACTTACCATTTCATATATATATATATATATATATATATATATATATATGTCAAGGACCTCTAGTTCAAGTGGTTAGACTGAGGCATATCCCCCCAAGAGGTTGTGGGTTCGAGCAACGGGGGAAGCACATTTAATTTTTTGTGGAGGAATTAATGTGAGTAATGGTGCGATTAGGTGCGGTTCAGGTGCGGTGTAGGTGTGGGCCTTCGGACAGGGATGTGTGGGACCTTCAGGCTGAGTTTGTAGGCCTTCTGGCCAGGAGTCTGTAATACAATTACCTCTTCCACACACACACACACACACACACACACATATATATATATATATATATATATGAGGAAGAATCGTCATCTCCGCTAACTTTGCATCCCCGTCTATCCCCGAAATATGAGCCATTGGATATTGTTTAAGTCATCTAATCTTAACCGTTTAGTTGAATGGTTCAACTCAACGGTTAAGATTAGTTGACTTAAACAACATCCAACGGATGCTATCATGGGGATGGTTGTGAATGCACAATTTGCGGGGATGCCGATACTTCCTCTCTCTCTCTTTTATATATATATATATATATATATATATATATATATATATATATATTCTAAATTTTTTCTAATGAGGGATATCATGCAGGAGCTTATTTCTCCTAATTAGACGACTTTTATCAAATGACGCTCTATCTCGGAGAACTGTTTGCTAGCCCACGAGCTTGTGATGGGTTTTAACAAGCAGGGGTCAATAAAACGTGCTTGAAGGTGGATCTCAGGAAGGCTTACGATATGGTCAATTATGACTTCCTTTGTCACATCATATCCTATATGGGTTTTGTTAGATGGTAGGTGGACAGGATGAGGGAATGTGTCTTTTCTTTCTTCTCCATAATTATTAGGGGTCAGCCGGAGGATTTTTTTGGCAGCGGCAGAGGCCTGAGACAAGGGATTCCCTATCTCCTTATCTGTTTGCGATGGTGATGGAGTTCCCTACTTGCCTGCTAGATAATGCGATATTGGACGGACTAATAACCCCTTTATTTTGGAAGATGAAACATATGCTCTCTCACCTTATTTATGCTGATGATCTGTTGGTCTTCATGGAGACATCGAACAGATCCCTTGACACACTTAAGGGCATCTTCGATACCTTGGAGAGTTGTTCTGGTTTGTAGCTGAACAGGAACAAGAACCATATATTAGTAAATCGAACTTATGGGAATACAGAGGCTTGGCTAGCCAAGATGGACATAACTGAAGGGATATTATTTAAATACTTGGGCCTTCCCCTCTCGAATAATTATACCTCTAATGCAGAGTGCACGGGTCTTCTCAACTACACGCAATCGAGACTGGAGGGATGACATACGCAGATTTTATCATCTGGGGGGGTAGAATAAAACTTATCAGAGCTGTCATTTCGGCGGTCGCTATGTACTGGCTGTATGCCATTATGTTTTTCAAAGGCACGACCAAAAAGATTGAATGAATGTGCGCGGACTTCCTGTAGAGGGGGCGTGCATACTATTAGTTGGGAGGAATTGTACCAGTCTAAAAAAGAGGGGAGGAGTTAGGTTGAGATCCTTATCCCTCAGTGAACGACATTCCTCAACTTTTCTCGAGATTCATCTACGAGAAGTCTCTTTGGGCGGACTGGGTTAAGGGAAGGTATTTTTTGAAAGGAGACTTCTGGTCGACTAGTGGCGCTACAATAACTACTTGGTCACGGTTAAATCGCTTTTGGCTGTGAGGATCAGGGCTAAGGACCAACATGACTAGGGTAATCTGTTCTGGGGCTCAAACCAGCGTTTGACATGACCTATGGATCAAGCACTCCAGCTTGATCGAGAGGGAGGGCTGACATGTTTATGGGATGATGCCGCGGCGTTTGATCGAGACTGCTCACACGAAAGACATCAGTACGGTAGAGATTGATAGGCAGGGGACGAAGGACTACTGGGTTTTAAAAGATATAGAGAGAGGCACCTTCAAGTTCCGAACGACGGTGAATCATATTAGGACCTATCATAAGAAGGTTGACTGGACGGAAGTGATGTGGACAAAAGGGACGACAGTCAAGATTTTTTTGTTCCTCTATAAGACGATCAGGAACGGACTCCTAACTCGGGATATGCTTACCATGTTTGGGATCCCATGTGAGGATAATAAGTGCTGCTTATGCGAAAATGAGCACGAGTCTAGGGATTATCTATTTTTTGCTTGTGATTTTGTTTGGAATATTTGGAGCTCCCAGAGTTCTAATTTGGGCTTTCCACCGTGCAAACAAAGACATTTCTTTTGTTATGAATGTAGTTAAAACTCACAAAGGCAACAGAGCGAGAGGGTAACCGCCGTCTCTGACTTATTTCTGGTGTTGTGATTTGGCACGCATGAAGAAAACGAAATCAACATATCTTTGAGGGTCTCTTCCTCAGTATTTTTGCTGTACAAAGAAATATAGATGCTGATATAGATATCCTAGATCCTAGATGGCCTATTTTGTAATCTAGGCTGGATAATAGTTGTAATCTTGGTGCTTTATCTATAAAAAGTTACCTTCTTCGAAAAATAAATAAATATACAGTCTAAATTTATTAACCAAAGTCGTCAAATGAATTTTAGTAGAAAAATATATAGTAAATAAAAAGTTCGATTACTAAACAAAAGTGCAATAACATATTTTAAAAGACTAAGATGTGAAGCCCCAAGATTTAGTCCCACATTGGTTGTGGGATGAGAGCATGATTGGTTTATATGTTGATATGACTGAGCATTATTCGGTTTTGGACTGAGAATCGAATGAGACCAAACCGAGTAAGGGTTTCGATTTTGGGAATGCCCAAATTCTTTATTTGGTTTCGGTCCAAAATCAAAAACCGAATAAGACTTACAAAATTACATAAAGACCCTTAAATTTTATGAAATTACCTACAACCTAAAACCAAAAATCGATAAGACTTGTGAAATTATGTAAATAGTAAATACCCTCAATTTTGTTTATTTGTGAAAATTTGTATTTTTGGCATAATTTAACAAGTCCAACTTTGGGCCCGATCCATTAAACAGTAAAAACAACCAAACTTGACAAATTGAACAAACAATTGGTTCGGTATATGTTACCCGGACTCTCCACTTTAAGGAGAAGTACCCGTGTCGACCCGATAGGACATGGATATGGATATGGAATCCGTATCCATTCTTCCATAGTGACAATCAGATCATTCATGATGACAATCAGGAAACTGATAGTAAAGTTTGATAGTTTATTAGTGAAGTAGATAGTATATTTTAATATGGTAGACTGGTAGTAAAGTAGTAGAGGAGCTGAAGGGACGGTCCCTTAGGGACTTATTCAACTAGTTTAGTAAAGTTTACTACTAGTTTATAATTATAGATCATCTTTTTATGAAATTTTAGTCATATTTTCGTACCCGTATCCAAAATTTGAATCATTTTTAACCGAGTCTGTGTGTCCTTCAATTATGAGTTTGAAGGACCCATCTCTTGGATATGTACCCGTACCCGACATCCGTACCCGAGTCCAGGTAACATAGGATTCGGTTATGGTTAATTTTTGTTCGATTTTGGTTGAGATTTTTAGAATTTCGGTTTATCTGATATTGGTTATTTTGGTTCGGTTGAACTGAATAAACCGATTTTTCTTCTCTATATGTAGGTGTTAAATCTCATGTGTACATCTAGATTAACCATTTTGGCAAGGTGGACCAAGTAATGTCCATATGTGGCCCCCATGAGCCATGTCCTAGTAGTCTCCTCGATCATGGCATAATTAATTATATCAGAGCCAGGTTGTGATTCGTGTTGCACTTTGGTAAGACTGGGTCATTCACACAGACTGGGTTGTGACAAGGACATTTCCTTTTTGAGTGGGAGAGATCATCAAGCTCCAAGATTTAGTCCTATGTTGGTTGTCAAATGAGGGTTTGATTGGTTTATATGAGGGTGTAGGTCTTATGTGGACATCGAGGTCAGTTTTGTCAAAGGCATGCCTAGGCGCCAAAAAGGCAAGAGGTATTGTTTTACCGCCTAATCCAAATGTAAGCGATGTATCATCTCCAGGCGACGCCTAGGCGAGAAAGACGCCAAATGCGAGATTAGACGTATGGGTAATTAGACGAGCCTACGTGCACACCTACTCTGATGGGTGTTTTGTGCAACTTTTTTGGGCTTTGTTTGATTTTTTTATATGTTTTATGGGATTGTTTACGAAAAAGAGACGGAGGATGATGAGATAGAAGAGGAAAATGATGAATACAATCTATCAAATCAATGAGGACAAAGATTTCATTTTCGATGATTATATTGATCATAATATTCATGATGGTCTCTTAGACTTGGATGAAGAAGATGAATGATGCATGATTGAGTAGGAAGTAAAAGGATTAGTTAAGTTATTTAGGAATGTGGAAAACATTTGACTCATTGATTGTCTTATGTTTAATTTTCCATTTGAACAATGTCTTCTGTCATAATTACTTATATGTGTTGTTATTTTTTTTAAACTTAATGTTGTATTTCTTAGACTATTTTGTGATATTGTTATGTTACTTTCTTGTTCTATTGGTAAATGTAGAATATTTTGACTATTTTTTTTAGTTTATTGTCTAAAAAAACTCAAGTTTGATGAGTTTTTAAGGTTATATGACATATTTGGATAACCTAAACATGAACTACAAAGGTGTCAAAAGTTGTTATAAAAAAGGAATTTGAGAAACTTCCTAGTGGAACTTTTCTTTTCCGGGCTAGGTGCGCCCAGGTGAAGCCTAGGAGCGCCTAAGCTTTTTAAAACATTGATCAAGGTTATCTATAAGGATGTACATATGTGGCCCATACAGGTGCCATGTCCTGGCGGACTCGTCTAGGGCGTGACCCAAGGTCATATCCAATTAGATACATTAAAAAGTACCAATGAAATACCTAAAATTCAAATTGGAAATAGAGTAAATAACAAATTAATTACCATAAGGTATGTATCCAGGATTACTAGTTCCCTCAATGGGTATGCCATCCTAAGTGGAGTATCCATGCTCCATACATTACAGGATGAAATTATATGCGACTTTTGATTGATTGGTTTACCTTAGAATTAGATATGAATCTCGTTCATTGTGATGCGACTCCAATATAACTTCTCTTGGTTACATGTTTATAGTAGGCGAACAGCTTATTGTCCAGCTAATCTTCTTATGCTACAGTTATTGTAAGTTGCATGCCTTGATTTCATTTAAATAGCATATTGAATGCTAATCTTCAATGCAAAGCAAAGTTGGGCCTAAATAAAATCTTGGTAACAGATCTTTACATGGATAGCGAAGTGTGAATTTTACTCTAAACACTCAGGTGGAATACTTGCACTTTGTGCGAAGCTCGATTAAAGTTGAGAGAGTTGATTAATTCTTTTGACAGTTTGGGCTCGTTTGGATAGAATCCATCCAAATTCAGGCAAAATAGTTTTTATTGTACCCTTTGATCAATTTTCTCCTTAATCAGCCTGATACTTTTAAATCTGCATCTCATAAACTTTCAGTTACAAACAAATGTTAGGAGGTTATATATTGATTCTTTGAAGTTTAAACATGTCATGATTCGTAAAGACACCAATATGTAATGGTGATTCTTACTAACCTCATAAAAGCACACATGTATGACAATAAAAAAAACTGACTTGCTTCTGTAAAGACATCCAATATCGTGTATTGAAAGTAGTTTCACAACTATTTTCCATAAAATATATTCTCCCTTCTTGATTCATACTGCTATGGGAATGACAAATTACGGATTAATCAAGTTGGGAAATGTGATACATCACTTGGGTATACATATGAAACATCCTTGGTCTTGTTTAAATGGTTCTTCACTAAATATATATCATCTAGAACGTGAACTAGAACTGATCGTTTCTGACCAGTTCGTTGTTCATCAGGCTGGCGTCCAGATAGCAGATCCGGTGCTTGATGTGTTCAATGGACAAGAGATAGAAGTGTGGCCTCGTATCACATGGAAGCCTAAGTGGGCATTGACATTTTCAGACGTGAAGAAAAAAATTGGTGATGGATGCTCTATATCTCAAAGATCTACTGTGGCAGTGAAAGGACAAAATGTGTTTCTCGAAGGCCTGTCCGTGGATGGAACCCTGGTGGTTAGTGCCATTGATGAAGCTGAGGTATGTAAACTATTCTCTTCTAGCAAGATGATTAATCTTATTTTATGTAAGGGAAAGAAAACTGCAAGAGATTCTCTAGGTGTTTTTGGTTTTGGAACGAATCATCTCCCATTATGCAATTGAGAGCAAGGTTCACAACATCACCAATGCCGATACGTATTGGCCAAATCATATCGTTTTGGCATGTCCGATCCGATACCGACAACGATACCGGTTGATACTGAAATCGTGGCTCTTTTTTCCGATCATTTTAGCAAGAAAAAAGGTTAAAAGAAAAAGGAAGTATGGAAAAGTAATATAGACATAATGATTCATCATTCCGAAGATCAACATGTTATAGGGTCTCCTTATGATTCATCAACACAATGTAAGCATTACTATTTGTCGAAGTTGTATACTATTCACCTTGTTCATATATTATAATATTATTTCATTCAAAACTATATATTGTGGGGATACTGTCTAAAAGAAAGTAAAATAAACGAAAATATCTAACGAGTGATACATAAGATTATGTCTAAATGTTTCAATTTTTTTTAAATATATTTTTTTGTTCTCCAGAACTAAGAATCAAAAGTATGAACCTTGATTGAGAGTTCTCCACCCTCCACTGATGAATCAAAAGTATCAAAAATTGAGACTTGAAATTTTCTGTTTCCTGTTAATATAAACATTCCATTTGTATCATTTGAAAATTGCAAAATTTTATGCAAACGAAACGAGTCTACGACCGAACTCTTTTCCATATGGAAAGGGCATTTCTTCTCTCTTTTCCCCTGAACTTCATGGCAGTAGAGCCTATAGTTAAGATTTGACAAACTTTTAGAATGTTTGGCTATTTACATGTTATGAAGACGGACACAACCTTATCATTGTTGCTAACATCAAAGATAGTTGTCAATAATTTTTTTTAAAATGTTTCCCTTCGTGTGGACCGGGTGGGGAGTGGGAGACATATATTATCTCTAGATGAGAAGTTCATATAGAGAATGTAGGAGGAAAGGGGAGGCTAACAAGGGAAGTTTTGTTTGGCAAGAGGAAAATATGTGATCAAGTATATACTTATGCCTTGCAGTGTCCACTTCTTGTTCCAAAGAGCTCTATCACTTTATAATTTATATGGATCCAACAAACACCTTGGTATTGACGGTATTGATCAGTTTTTTGTACTGAAAATGTTGATTCATTTGAAAAATACATCCGATATTTGCAATATTTTTTGTGGGTTTACTGCACATACATACCCCCATCATAATCCTATAGAATTTGTTTTATGTGAACCACCTCCAATTTCTCAAGTTACTAGATACATGAGTTCCAAATTAAAATAAATAATTTACTTGATGGTGTTTGCTTTATTCTTCTTGTACCCTTGTCATTTGGCCACTTACTGGTTCTCATCTATAGTTTTTAGTGTTCGACATCCACAAACCCCTGGCTTGAAATAGTTGCCGACAATTGAACTCAGTATGACAATTGTTTCATGCAGGTGAAAGTGACTGGTTCTGTCCAAAACAAGGGATGGATCCTCAAACATATCGACTATAAAGATTTCTCTTTGCCAGAGGAAATACGGATACGGGGCTTTACAATCGACAAGGTTGATCAGTTGGAGCTTAACCATACTGAGCCAGGGAAGTTCCAGTTCAGGTCTTAAGTGTAAATTAGTGGCAGCAGTGCAATTATTTATTTATAACCAAGCTGTGGTCTGGTCATTGCATTATTTTTTTATTTAGGTTTAAACTAGAAATAAATGTCTTTTAGCAAATTGTGTGCTATGGACATGGCTCAAACAAAACCATATACTTGTAGCTAATAAATAAGATATGCTGCTTGATACTTCATTCAGCATTTTTTGTGTTCATCTTGTATTACTTGAATGTAATCATTTTAAATTTATTCCTCGTTCTTGCAAAATTACCTTTCGAGAGAAAGATTGCTGCATTTGTTGTTTATACAATCATTTGTCACAACATGATTCGGAAATCTTTACTGGTCACATACTTTCAACTAATGTGTGCTTTCGTCATTTTATTCTTTCAAATGTTCTTTCTTTCTATTATTAAGAATTTACTTATGTTCTCTTGGCAAACCAATTTAAGGGAGAAAAATTCAAGTTGCATGAATAATCCATTAATTATCACTAGTGAAAAGCAACATAATGATGCAAGTATTCTAGCAAACTCGACAATTTGTATGAAAATGTATTCATATATAAATCAGTTTTGCAGGCCAGAACATTTTATATATATATATATATATATATATATATATATATATATATATATATATATATATAGTAAATGGAATATGAGCCATAGATTCATATTTCTATATGAACTATGCACATGTGAACCAATATGAATGGATTTTATTTATATTGGTCTACATGTGTATTGGTTCATGTAGAAATATGAACCGATATATATATATATATATATATATATATATATATATATATATATATATATATATATATATATATATATATATGGCTGTTTTTTTTCTTCGAAGGATGAGAATGTCTATTATTTGATTGTTTTTTCTTCATCAAAGAATAGGAATGTTTGTTTGACGTAGGAAAAAAAAGAAGTTATTCAAGGAGAAGATGAAAAATTTGACAAACAAAATGGACGTTCAATTTCAGGGTTCAAACGAAATTTCACAATGAAAAGAAAAGAATAGAAACTTTTCAAGTAATCTTATGTATTTTAAAGGAAAAAAAAGTACTTTTGGTGCATTACACATGTTCAAGACAGTCGTTCTAATGTGCTTATACGGGATATAGGTCTAATGTGCATTAATGATATCATATTTGCTATTATATATATTATTTTGTTTGTCTGATATGTAATTACAGAAAAGTAATAAGCAAGATTAATTATGGACATATGCAATAAAAAAAATTATGATGGACATGAGAAAAAGTCATTATTCAACTAAAGAAGAAGCCAAGACATCAAGGTATCGTGCTCAGTATAATATTTCTTTATTCGTGTGTATTTTAGGATTTTTTTTTTTAATTAAATAGAGAAAGACTAAATGAAGAATCTTTCGGGTTAATTATTTTATAATAATAATTGATAATGTTCTTTCTTCACTCAAGACAAGATTTGAACAATTTTATAAATAGGAAGACACATTTGGATTTTTATTTAACTTGAGCAAGTTTAAAGTTGCAGAAGATGAGAGTTTGAAGCGTTCTTGTGCTACACTTGAGTATTTTTTGAAACATGAAGATGATTCTGATATTGATGTGCTTGAACTGTTTTTAGAATTACAATTGTTGAGAAAAATATTACCAGAGAGGTTAACCAAACCAATTGAAGCATTGGATTATATGCGTGTTAGTTTTCCTAATGCTTGGTAGCGTATAGAATAATATTGACTATACCGGTTACAGTAGTTATTGCCGAAAGAAGTTTCTCCAAGTCGAAGTTGAACAAAAATATCTTCGATCAACTATGTCATAAGATAGATTGAATGGTTTGGCCTTGTTGTCTATTGAGAAAAAATGCCAGCTAAACTTGATCACAACGATTTAATTGATATTTTGCACATAAAAAAGAGAGAAGTGTATGAACTTTTCTTCTTAGATATAGTTTTGTGTTATTTGGTTTCATTTTGAATAATGCTATTCGTACCTTCAAGTTGTCTCTGTAAACCATTTTTTCTTATGTGGCAGCTAGAACTATCAAGTGGGCTGGGCCTGGGTTGGACCACTTAGGACCACGCAATTTAGCGGACCGGATCAGACCAGACCTAAAGGTCAGTCCGACACATGACCCATGATATAGTGGACTTGCGGTCACGTCGGATCGTGTTTGCCCTTTCATCTAAATCTCACTAGTACTGAGCTTACATGATAAGAGAAATATTTATTTAGATGCATACATAGTAGGCTGCTATAAAAATATTTTATAAAAATATTTTATGGGATGACTCAAAATGCACTATCAAAAACATGCATTCAACTAAATACGTGTTCGGAGCGGTCGTTCATTTATAACTACATAGCTGAACTGTCCCTAAACATGCATTCAACTAAATATTTTTCTTACTTAGTAGTAGGATAAATTCTTCTCTTAAGAGGATGGTCTAGTAGTGTTCATGGTTTTTTTTATTTATTAAATCATACATGCATATTGCATGATGCAGACATAGATTATCAATGCCACTATAGAGGCTTCTATAGAAGCTTTGTTGCTAGTTATTGGCAATGACTCAATAGACCATAAGTTAGATATTGTGCAACATCCAACTTACTTCTACTATGTCAACTATTTTGGCATACATTTCGTTAGCGTGTCAGGCAGACCGAAGCTCTCGTATGGAATGAGATATGAGGTCTGACACATCCCGATATACTGTATCGGTCCAGCCTGGATCAAAGATTATTCGGACCGGCCCGACCCAATTGACAAGTCTAGATTAGCAGCTGACATGGTATGTTAAATAACATTATGTGTTATCTAACATGGCAACTGACATGACAAATTTTAACCCAAGAAATTAATTAACCAAAATTTTTAATTTTAATTTTAATTTTAATTTTAGTTTTAATTTTAATTTTGACTGTTAAAACTAATGTTAAAATTAAATTAACATTAATATTAATATTAATATTAAAATTAACATTAATATTAATGTTAAAATTAACATTAAAAAAATTAGTTAATTAATTTTTGGGTTAAATTTTTTCATGTCAGCTGACATGTTATGTCACCCCCATTGCTGGTATACGTATTTGGAACGTATTCTTGGGTACTGGCATGATTGTCATGTTGCTTGGTGACTAGACGACTCATTCTTTGGTTGAGTTGAGGCTCATGGTTTATTTGTATGGTTAGGATTGGTCATGACTTGATCCAATGGACAAGCACCCAACTCTAGCATATATAAACCCTCAAGACTCTCTCTCTCCTCCCTCATTCTCTTCATTTCTTCTTCCTCTTCATTTTAGACAAGTACACCTTGCATGATATTAATTTTTTTTGCTTTTCTCATTTCTTTGATTTTGCTAGCTTGTATATTATTAGTCAAATATGTGTGCCATGAGTTTCTTTACATGTTTAATACATGATATTTTTGGTTTTGATGGGTAGATTCGAGTAGATCTACATTTTTAAGTTAGGATTTTCATGAGTTTCATGAGTTTTTTTTTGTTTTGATCTATTAAACTTAGTATTTTCGAAAATTAATTGTTCCATGTGGTAGAGAATTAAATTTTATGCGATTTTGACCTTTATTTCACTTGATTTGGAATTAAAATAGAGATTTTATGAAGTAAACAAAATTTTGACTTTTGCAGCTTTTTTCATGGAGTTCGTGCTGTTTTGGGACGAGTGAGTCTCATGCGGCACAACTTTATTCGACCTCGTCCAGCATGCAACTATCTTGTTAGCGCATGCATGATTCTGCATATGCGTTCTTGTACTGAGCGTATGGATCACTGAACACATGAAAGTTCACAAGGCAAGAAGTTCATGTGGCCAGGAGTTCATGCGGCAGAGTGCCATGCGCCTCCCCTCATGCGTGCATAACTCTGCGTTGACTTCTGCACATCTTTTCATGCTTTTATCTTTTTTTTTGACACATTTATGGCATGTCACATCTGTCGCATCTCTGACACTCATTAATTGCCCGTCACTCAGTACGTTTCCCTAGGCATGGACTTTGCCTTGAGCATGCGGCTCTGACTTATACGGCTCTGACTCATGCGACACAGTTTCATGCGGCAACCTCATGCGTATGGTTTCTCTTGCGCGCATGTGACCCTATGTGCACATTTTTGGTTGATTTTCTTGGCTTGGATATTTTATTGGATTTTGTGATTTCATGTGTAATCTTGATGACTTTAAGTGTAATTAGACTCAGTGACTATGTGTTAGACCTGACTATGTGCCTGACCTGACTATGTGTAGAATTAGACTATGTGCCAAGAGACTATACTACCTATGTGCATGACTTGACCTATGTGTTGCAATGTATTAGAACTCACGTGATTACTAATGATTGGTAACTCGACTCGGCTACTTATCCGTGCTGATATACTTACTACGTGATATGTGTTCCTATGTGCTAAGTGTTCCTACGTGTTATATGTTACATGCATGTTTTACAGTAAGGTGTACCTATGTACTACGCGACATGTGATATGATACGATTCTTCCAGCATAGACATGATAGCTAGTCAATAACCAAACGTGGCTAGGATTTGTTTGATTATTGCATCATGCTGGGAAAAATCCAAATTGAACTATCAAGTGACAAAGTGTATTCGTATCTAGCATGGACGTACTGCGGTACGACATATAGGAGAAAGAAACTTGTGACTACGCCATGTGATTCCAGCTAACCATAGGGTTAACTAGGCAACTAAAACTTGTAGAGCATTGGGAGGGACGAAATTTCGAGATCATGTACGACAAGCTGCTCTCTCAGATATATGACTGGAAATACAAAGCTGTTCCCCATGGATATTGTTTAAATATGCATTGGGGGATTGCAATATCCAAATACTATATTGTACTATGTGTTCTATGTGATCTTATCACGGTGGCCTTACGAGGGACCGATGCATAATACTATGTGCTATGCGACGATTATATGGCTCGGCTAGCCCTGCTTGAACAGCACACGATTTGAGGATTCCTATTATATGCATTATAATTCTGGGAAAACCCAGACTTCACCTATCAAGTAGTACAAGTGATTGGCCGATTATGTAAATTGTACTTGTTGTGTATTTTATCTTCTGTTAGTGTGAGACTCGTCTCACTGATCTAGTATATGTATCCGATATACGCGTATTATACATGTATAGTTCGTTTATTGTTTAATTACTTACATCATGCTTTATGCCATTTATGCATTATTTATATTATTTTTGTAAGTTTTTCTTAGTTGCATGCTTTGGACCGTTGGTCCCTTGGTTTTCTTGGTGTATGGCAGTGATGAACCCGGGTGAGGGACATGGATTATGATCCAATGACCTACAATCTAAGATCTTCCTATATAAGCAATCCCATTCTCTTTCCTCTACTTTTCTTTTCCTTTTATTTCTCTTTCCTTCTTCATTTCTTTTCCAACAGAGAGCAGTAGCCGAGCTTGGACTTGGCCGTGGGTGACCTTGGTAGTTTTGGTATTAGGCTAGAACTTGACCATAGGAAAGTATATATTTCCAACCGACGGAACAACCATGGATCTTTCTTTGATTCTTAGTATAACTTATTTTAATCATTTGATCGGTTTTATTTTTGGGTAACACTTAGAACTGGTCTCATTGATGATTTTATTTTTCTTGAATTGGAATGCTCATGGAGTCCGAGAACAGCAAGTCAGACAATGCAAAGTTGGCCTGAGAATGCATACAAAAAGTACGCAGAAAATCCTTGTCGCATAAAGCGAAGTTCTAGTGAGCGCACTTGTGTGCGTTTCACAAATTTCTTAGAAAGTGCACAAAGATATGTTGAGTATTCTGGGCGCACTTCTCTACTCCTAAGTATATTTTGTACTATGTCAATTTCTTCAAAAGTACGCCAATCCTACTTGGCACACTTTTGAATGGGTTTGCAAGTCATCAAGAATGTATGCCAATGCTTAAATAGCCAAGTTGGCGCACTTTGCAGATATTGCAGAGTTGACGCACTTTGGTAAAACTTTTCTTACCGACGCACTTTGTCTCTTCTGGAGAATGACGCACTTTCCTGTGTTGGCGTGCTATGTGGCATTCTCCAAAGACGGCGCACTTTGTAGCCCTTCTTAATTACTTAATGACTAAGCAATGACTTATGACCATTCTCGAGAATTGTGTTCTCGACTACAGGGTTGTCTCGACTGTTGTGCCAAGTCTTAAAATTTGTGTTTTATCTTTTAGTAGACCTTCCTACGCTTGTTTGTGCACCAAACCTCACTATTGGCATACTTGATAAAAGTACGCCAAGTTCATAACTTGGGTACTTTTATTTGTGCGCCAATGATAGATTTATGCCCCAAACTTCTGGCTCGCCCATTTCTATCATTGTGCGCTAATGTGCTAGAAGTGCGCTTTAGTATAATTTGTGTACCACCTTTTGCTCGGAGTACTTTTGTATCAAAGTGCGCAAGAATTGCCCGAATTAGTGATTTGTGTGCCAAAACTATTTTTGGCCATTTGTGCGCCAATGGTGGTTTTGGCCCATTATGCGTTGATGTTATTTTCTTGCCTGATTTTATGCGCCAACCCTAAATTGATAACTTATGACCTGTATGCCAATATTCTCTTTAATATGCTTAACTCTTGATGATTCTCTGGTTCTCTTTTATCACGTTATTTAAGTTAATCCTGGTTAGTTCCTGATGACATTCTTGATATTGATATTGATTTACTGACATGATCTAGTGATTGTATACTATAAATAAACTCCTGAATCTTGACATGGAACTGATAATCCTGATATTGTACTGATAATCCTGATTGTAATGCCCCGCTCCGCGTCGGCATTATGTATCAGGTGAGTGGGCAGAACTTCGTTCTCTGATTCTTGCACGCCTTAATAATAATCTGAGTTTTTGCTTGCAATATTTTCATAAGAGAATGATAGAACCTGCCTTGCATGTTAATGAACGAACTCACCTAGCTTGTCTTTAAAACGAACAAGTCTGCTTAACTAAGAATCCTGAAACGCTTGTCTAAGAGTGCATGAACATGTTCACTATCGTCTATGCTTCGAGAGAACCATATCATGCCTGAATGTGTTCAACTGATAAGTCAGATTGCTCCGCAACAACGATAACTATTCTGATGGTTCGTCTCGTCTGCATACTAGAGTTTATTTGATAGTGTTCCATGAATTCGTATCGGCCGGACAATGGCTATTGGTGGAGAGCTGAACTGCATGCGTCACAAGCCACCATGGGTCACAACTGCCAATAGCATCAGATAAAGAGTCATTGGTATGCTGGACCAATCAGCTGCCGATCCTGAGATACTCGGGGATCGTCCTGCATATAGCTAAGTTTATTGTGTTGGCTTGGATAGATGGACTGCCCCTAGGATGTGCATGTGTGTCTAGCTATGGATTATCCGTGGAGTCTCACGAGACACGCTGCGCACACCCTGAAACAGAACGAACGGCTTGCTTGCTTATATTCAATATGAAACTGTTTTAAAAGATATTTCCAAAATAATGTAATATGACTCCGTTCTTCTGCTGCATGAAACGAACATAGGTAAAACTAGAAAGATCACTAGTAATATAATATTTTACAACATGATTACTTAGTGTTGGGTTTAGTGAATGCTTGCTTCTGTTCAGTTGTTTTATCTCACCAGTACTTATAAAAGTGCTGACCCACCAACAGTTTACTTGGTTGCAGGTACTGGATCGTCCGAGGGAGTGATAGGCGTGCCTCAGTCCCTAAGACCCGGAATCCTGGTTTCGATTGTGCCCCGAGATTGCTATCGTATAAGGGGGCGTAATGTATGGAACAAATGCCTTTGCATAAGAGAACCCAAGTCCCTCGATTGTCCCGAATACTCAGTTGGCTAAATGCATTGCATTGCAACAATGTCCCTTTTTGCTGCTTACTCGATTGTTGCGTTGATAGCCAACAAACAACTTAAACGATAGAGCCTTGTGCGGGCGCAACCTCAGGCTCGCACGACATCACGCCCCGATACATCCCAACGGGCCATCCCTTCTTTGCACCCGTGGGACAGGCGCGGTGATTTGCGTCCGGTGCACCGAGACGTGGTGGTTCGCGTCCGGTTCAATCCGGCCTGGCGGGGGCGGGCGAGGCGGTGGTCCGGCTGTACGGCTGTACGGGCGGCCCCTCGGGGCCGGGGCATGACAGAATGGTATCAGAGCAGAATCGATCTTTTGGTCCAAATCCATTGCTATGACTCTGAGATATTATCGATATGTATTACAATTGAGCATTCCATACAATAAGTCCATAGATATTCTCAAAGTGCAAATATTTTCTGAACTTAAATTGCTTGATTGTTTCGATTGAGTACAACGAGGGATGACACTATCGCTGCTCGAAATATCGAAAAGTTTATCCTTGAAGTTTCGAGGATGAAACTTTTTGTTGGTTGGTAAGTATGTAATGCCCCGCTCTGCGTCGGCATTATATATCAGGTGAGTGGGCAGAACTTCGTTCTCTGATTCTTGCACGCCTTAATAATAATCTGAGTTTTTGCTTGCAATATTTTTATAAGAGAATGATAGAACCTGCCTTGCATGTTAATGAATGAACTCACCTAGCTTGTCTTTAAAACAAACAAGCCTGCTTAACTAAGAATTCTGAAACGCTTGTCTAAGAGTGCATGAACATGTTCACTATCGTCTATTCTTCGAGAGAACCATATTGTGCCTGAATGTGTTCAACTGATAAGTCAGATTGCCCCGCAATAACGATAACTGTTCTGATGGTTCGTCTTATTTGCATACTAGAGTTTATTTGATAGTGTTCCATGCATTCGCATCGGTCGTACAATGGCTATTGGTGGAGAGCTGAACTGCATCCGTCACAAGCCACCATGGGGCACAGCTGCCAATAGCATCAGATAAAGAGTCATTGGTATGCTGGACCAACCAGCTGCTGATCCTGAGATACTCGGGGACCGCCCTGCATATAGCTAAGTTCATTGCGTTGGCTTGGATAGATGGACTGCCCCTAATATGTGCATGTGTGTCTAGCTATGCATTGTCCCTGGAATCTCACGAGACACGCTGCGCACACCCTAAAACAGAATGAACGGCTTGCTTGCTTATATTCAATATAAAACTCTGTTTTAAAAGATGTTTCCAAAATAATGTAATATGACTCCGTTCTGCTGCTCCATGAAACTAACATAGGTAAAACTAGAAAGATCACTAGTAATATAATATTTTACAACATGATTACTTAGTGTTGGGTTTAGTGAATGCTTTCTTCTGTTCAGTTATTTTATCTCACCAGTACTTATAAAAGTGCTGACCCACCAACAGTTTACTTGCTTGCAGGTACTGGATCGTCCGAGGGAGCGATAGGCGTGCCTCAGTCCCTAAGACCCAGAATCCTGGTTTCGATTGTGCCCCGAGATTGCTATCGTATAAGGGGGCATAATGTATGGAACGAATGCCTTTCAATAAGAGAACCCAAGTCCCTCGATTGTCCCGAATACTCAGTTGGCTAAATGCATTGCATTGTATTGCAACAATGTTCCTTTCCGCTGCTTACTCGATTGATGCATTGATAGCCAACAAACAACTTAAACGATAGAGCCTTGTGCGGGCGTAACCCCAGGCTCGCACGGTATCACGTTCTGATACATCCCAACGGGCCATCCCTTCCTCGCACCCGCGGGACAGGCGCGATGATTCGCGTCCGGTGCGCTGAGGCGCGGTGGTTCACGTCCGGTTTAATCCGGCCCGGCAGGGGGGGCGAGGCGGTTGTCCGGCTGTACGAGCAGCCCCTTGGGGCCGGGGCATGACACTGATAGTGGCTCAACGTAGTGCACCCATGACACGAGAATTCCTGTAACTGTCCTGATCAAGGCTATTAGTAGCACCTGTATTACATGACATATATCTCCGTGGTTAATTTTGATTGTACTCATCAAGCTACTGTTCTGTTTTGCATCATGTCTAAGGCAGATTCTTGAGCACCACGGTCGGGAATCCTTGATAATTGTCCAGGCTAATAACTAGAATAATAATCAAGATAACATCTAGAGAGATTTTCTAGCTACATGCAATCCAGGTATTCCAGCGACACCTGATGGATTTGGAGCTCTCCGTCGTGAGGGCACAAATCCAGCACACCGACGAGTGTTGCACTACCAGAAAAGACAAAAAAATAATTATACTTGATAAACCTATATGTACCCGTTCGTCTAGATAACCCGGATAGTCAGTAGGGCACGTGGCTGTAAGAAATCTCAAACTGCATGTGTTAGTAACTAGGACTGTGATAACCATAGTTAGCTAATGATAGCAAACCATAGGATATGTCATGACCCAATTCCGTAGAATTGTTGGGGCGTCCCCCGAATCGTGATCGCAGTGCAGGCCTGGGGTTGCGCCCGCACAAGGCTAGAGTATTTTGCATAACGAGCATATATTCAGAGTACGCAGATAAATTGAAACACAGATTTGAAACATAAAAAAGTTCTCTTTATTGATAGTGAACATCTATTACAAACTTTTTGTTTGATAATAAACGAAAGAAATAAGGACGAGGTTTATACGAAACCCGCTCTTTGGTTTACAAACAAGATTGTACAATTAATCCTATACGAGGATGTCGAGTACAATTTTTAATCTGGATAAATATTGCTATAGGAGTCTGATCTGCAGTCGATCACTTTGTCCCTTGGACCACACGATGATGAAGAAGTGCCGTAGAAGACAGAAAGCAGCTTCGAAGGTTGCAAAAGAGAGTGGATGCTCGATGCCAAAGTCGTCGATCACTACTCTTTGCCTGAGCTCTGGATTCTTCTCTCTCTGACCCTCTTTTTCTCCTTTTGATCTTAATTTTTTCCACCCTCGACCTCTGTTGATAGAGGTCTCTATTTATAGGATTTTAGTGACAGTGACCCTCCAGTCGGCGTAGAAGCCGGGTAGTGGAACGCATAGCACTTTTTGCGCGACGGTTACAATAACCGTTGCCTATGTATAAATGACATTTTGAATAAGCATGTGACGCGTGTCTCATTAAGAGATAATGCGTATAACTGCTGCAAAGATCACAACATAAAAGCCACGTAGGTAGTTATCTCCCGCGTAGAAGAGGCTGGCGTAGAAGCCAATAACTGTCACCCTGGCGTAGAAGCCAAATAGTCATCGAACTGGCGTAGAAGCCAAATAGGCGTAGAAGCCGAGTAGGCATAGAAGCCGAATAGGCGTAAAAGCTTGATGCTGCGTAGATAGGTAGCTAGCGTAGAATATAGCTGATCCTCCTTCCTCGACTGAGGTCTTTGAGCGAATTCTGTACCAAATAGCCTTAATATGCACCACTGCAAATGTAGCTCGAGCCGGCGTATTATGCAAAGCGATGATGTGGACGTTTTAGCCGAAATTACGGCTTTTGGAGATATAATCAAATCTCTTGCATTAAATGCAAAGATATGCCCCCATCTTGCACATTAAATGCAGAGACGTGCCTCGAAGATCTACCATCATTCTACGCATTAAATGCATTAGGCGTGCCTCGAGCCCTATATGAAGAGCAACTAATGACGTGGCAGTCTGTTTGCCTTCTACGGAGCGTAAGAAGCTCACGTCTGCCTGTGTAAAACTAGGCAGCGTATTCCAGAGGCGTGTCTCAAAGATCTGCCATTATTCTGTGCATTAAATACAGAGACATGCATCGAGGATCTGTTGCCATTCTGTGCATTAAATGCAGAGACGTGCCTCGAGGATCTGTCGCCTTTCTGCGCATTAAATGCAGAGACGTGCCTCGAGCCCTGTACGAAGAGCAGCTTTTGACGTGGCAGTCTGTTTGTATTCTGTGGAGCGTAAGAAGCTCACGTCTGCCTGTGTAAAACTAGGCAGCGTATTCCCTTGTATGCGTAAAAGCAGCTTACGCCAAAAAAATGGCACTAAACGATAGTCTGGGTCGCTGTGCCGCGCCATCATTATAGCCGTCGCCTGGGTAGTCGTACAGTACTCTTTGTCAGGAGTCAGATGTCAGATTCACTGCATGATTTGACAGGTTCATTTCGAGGAATGTGAAGCGTTCCTCGTACACTTCAATGCTGTATTAAAGCGAATGAGCTTTTACGCCGTAAAGGCGATGTAGCACCCTTTTTTACGCTGAAGCAGCCTGAACGTACTGCATTATGCGGATAGTCCTTGAGCTTATATTTTACGCTGTTCTTAGCAAAAAAGCTCTATTGTATGCTGATGGCTCCGAAGTCATCTTTTACGCTACCCAGCATCAACATGCTGCGTATAGCTATCCAGCGTATTTTTCATGCTTCTGCAAGACCCCCTTCAAAGCTTTCGAATTCCTCGTAATTTGAAACGCTTTGAATGAAGCATGAAATAGTCAAGTCTGACACGTTCTTCAAGGCTGACTTCTTGGCGGATTGTTGGGGATTTGTTGGGATTTGGTGTGATCTCTTTTGCCTATATAAAGGCTGAGGAGTTAACCTATTCTTCCCACATTTCCTTCACTACACAGAGATGATCGTCGGAGTTCGTCGGATCGACTGGAGGAAGGAGAAGACCATATTCTTCCAGCATGTAAGGAGCCAAAAAAGATGGCGTCTTCGAGCAAATGTCCTCTGCGACGATGGATCATGGAAGGATATCATAGCTTCCTTTGCTCGGGATAATCAACAATTTTGTATGGTGGTTCGTCCTAGGGGAGAGGAAGGGACACCTTCGATCAGACAGCTTGCAAGTCGTATCTTCTCCCGTTGTTCGTGGACGAGGGACAAACTAGCCCCGTCGTTCGTGGACGAGAGCAGACAAACTAGCTCTGTCCTCGAGTATTGAGTTGGGTTGAATACCTCAACTCAATCTGTCATGGCGTACGGAGGATAGGATCTGCATAATTTAGGCAGGCCCAGTTTTGTATCCTCCCGCCATTGATCATTTTCTTGTTAATCGGTCGCGGAAACCGACTAACTGCTGAAGAAGACGGAGGAAGATCTCTACCAATATGAGAACCTGGCAGAACAGATTCTGGGGGTAGCCTTCCGATGACGATGAGAAAATCCTTTGTAGACGGGATTTCCCTCATATGTAATCATGAAAAATGAAAAAAAACCCTTGTAGACTGT
Source organism: Iris macrosiphon (assembly GCA_036927795.1). Taxonomy (NCBI): domain Eukaryota; kingdom Viridiplantae; phylum Streptophyta; class Magnoliopsida; order Asparagales; family Iridaceae; genus Iris; species Iris macrosiphon. Next base: position 36,203,238 of record JAYESA010000012.1, read on the forward strand.
ATTTCCCTCATATGTAATCATGATTTAATAAAATCGTCTTCTTCTGTGCATATGATCATCTTGCCATATATTTTGCTGTGATAAAGTCTGAATATGTGTAGCTTTGACACGTCTGGTAACTTTACGTCGACTCTGATTGAAAGAGTGCTAGGTCCCGTCCTGTCTTTTACGCACAACTAAGGATGCGCAGAAAGCCGCTTATCATTTAAGTCGAGTATTCGAACTGTCCTGCTGTTAGGAATGGGGAGCTGCGTAGAATTCTGAACTGTCACTTCTGATAAACAAGATTCTTGTTCAGACCATCATCTTCAAGAATGATTTCTCAAAAAATCCCTTAGAACAGGGCGAGAAATGGCTGTCAAAAACTGAGTCGCCATCTTGAACTGTAGATAAAATATTCAGACTGGACTCTGGATGAACCTCCAATCGACCCAAAAAGAAGAGTCATTTTCAATGCTGAACCCTGTATGCTTCGGGTACTTGGGATATTTTGAGGTCAAGAAGGAGTATCTTCTGCGTGAACCCTCATAATTTGGCCGTCTTGAGAATGGTTCAGATGTACGCATACTCTGGCCTGCGTATTCTCAGATATGCGGAAAGTCATAGATCTGTAAATGTGGATGAGCATAAAATCATAAGTTCGTAGCCTCTCGAGAGTAAAAGCTGCTGAGCATGAGAGCATCCAGGCATAGAAACTGTAGATTTGTAGCCTTTGAAAAGAAAGTCTTCCGAGCGTGAAGTTGTGGATCTGTTGCCTCTGAGCGTAAAAGCCACCGAGCGTGAAATCATAGATTTGTAGCTTCTGAGCGTAAAGTCGTAGGTTTGTAGCCTCTCGAGCGTAAAAGCTACTGAGCATAAAAGTATCCGGGCGTAAAACCATAGACTTGTAGCCTGTGAGCGTAAAACCGTAGATTTGTAGCCGTCGAGCGTAGAAAGCTTCTTGGCGTAGAACCACGAATCTGCTTTGCACGAAAACTTTTCGAATTCGTTGACTGTCCGCCTTCCTGAGTAATAGGCTGACGTAGTCCCCAATCATAACCGAATATTAAATGTTGGATTTGGTTCGGGATTCGAGGAGTCCATTCGAACTCAATATATACCCCAAGGCTTTAAGAGAAAACTTTTTATCTATCTTTTGTAAAAGAAAGCCTTCGTCTGTTCGAGTTCTCTCCTTCGTTTCCTCTCCAAGCATTCAGAGTTTCCAGCAATGGCCCCGAAACCAATCCTCTCCTCTAAGGGAAAGAAGGTTGACTCTTCTTCTCGCTCTTCTGCCCAAGCGAGAGCGACTCCCGTCAGGCAAGGCGATTCTCATCCTGAACGAAGTGTCCCGCCGACGAGCTGTGCACCGGGTGTTATAAGTGAGGCTTTTGGGACGATAAGAACGAACAAAGAAAAATCCTTCGCATACATCGTACGTGATCGCGCTAGGTCATCTTCTGTGCTGATAGCCTCTTCGAGGAAGATGATGCACATAGATGTTTTATCTTTTATGTCCATATTTCTAATGTGTCAGCGTAAAAACTCCATATTTTCGCATTCTGGCGTAAAAGCACAGACTTTTGAAACTTGGCGTATACCATAAAATTTGAGTGTTACGCTTCTGGATGAAAATTCTGGCGTAATAACTCAAACTTCGGCAGTCTTGCGTAACACAGACTGTCAGGTTTTTTGTGTATACTGCCAGTCTTGAATTTTATGCCTTGGAATGCGATTCCAGCGTAAAAAGCTCAAGTTTTTACAGTCTTAGCGTAAAGCACAGACTGTTGCCTTTTAGCATATGCTGCAAGATTGTAATGTCTAGTATAGAAACTGACATGTATTTCTTGCATTTTGCAGTTAACTTGCATGCGTCTCCGCTGGCCGAGGTGATGGGTTCCGCTGCCGGGATGCTTCATTCCAACTACCTGGAGGATTTGTCCCACGTGACATTTCCTATCTCCGGACCCCAATATCCTGAAGGAAGGAGAATCCTGATATCAGCTCAAGGCGAGCGAATACTGTTGAGCATGATCAACGGAGAGCCCCTGTCGTCTATAGACGGGGTACAATATATAAAATTGGCTTTTCTCTTTGGGACATGATAGACAAACAGTCCCAGACGAAGCCCAAGAAAGAACTCTGGGTTTTCCCCGCCGGGGGCTTGGTGATGTATCTGCCCAAGATGGTGAGGGACTACCCCATCTCGGCGTTCTTCCATGCCACACATCCCAGGAGGATGTCGTGGACACTGACTCCCGATCTTCACGGCCAGCCGGGGAAGATATTTTATCAGAAAGGATCTGACCAGGGGTCATTTGTTAGTCGTCGTTCCGGTCCAGTTATGCCGTTCAGGGGGTTATTTCCGGGCATTGTCCCGAGTGAGGAAAATGCACCCTTTCAGCCAGTCCAAATATTAACTTTTTGCAATGACTTCATGGGGCACGGAGGAGTATACCCCAAGGTGAACCCTCGGACAGGAGGGTGGATCACCCCCACAAATCTTCGATGGGCTCGTTTAGCTGACTGGGCCCTGAAGCATTTTCAGACCGAGCTGGAGAGCATTGGTCTGTACGCAGCTGTGATGGCCACCAGTGTTGGGTTACCTCTCAACCCCAGCCTGTTTCTGGCTTTGATGGAGCGATATGTCTCGCTCACCGGGACTTTCGCCACTCCACTGGGGGAGTTGGGATTGGCCCTCCACGAGATGGCAGAGATCTCGAGACTGCCGATGGGGGATACTCCATATGAAGAGTAAGTTTCCACAAACCGGGAGCTGGAGGATTCAGACCCTCGGGTAGTGGCAGTGTACCAGGAGCTGATGTGCCACTACCTTGCTTGCACCAATTTTTATAGCGAGCCTTCAGATTTGGCTCATATCAATAAATGGGCATCCTACCTCTTCTTTCACCGGGCCAGGGCTGCTAAGCCAGAGAAAGTCTTGGAAGGCAAGGATCAGCCTCTGAGCTTTCTGAGCGTGCTTAGTGCTCAGGTAGTCAACGATCTTATGGAAGACGCTGGGGCTCCAGATCAGATTCTCGACGAAGGGATAGGAAAATATCCTGCAGGCACTAAGGCCTACAGTTATCTGAGGCATTGTAGTAGGCCTCTGTCCAAGGAAGCTCAACTGGCAAGCTTTCTCTCTATATGGCTGCGCCGACTGGTAGTACCCGGTATTGCATCTGCGGACGGCATTCACCGCAACACGCTATGGCCTGCAGTATGTCTGGTGTTCGGGGCAAGACTGGGCTTGCTCCCTGCCATGGTGTGCCGCATACAAGCTGGCCTGAGGGCCATGACTGATGGGCTGCTCGCCGATGAAACTCGGCATGATAGCTTTCCCAGGGTAGAATTGCCATACCTGTATTTGATGGGATGGTTAATTCTCCATAACCCCAGGGTGATGTCTCCCGGCTCTGGCAGCAGTTCGGGGGGTAGTTTCTTGCTGAATTACAAGAATTCCTCCTAGAACGTGACCACAGTTTTAGACTGTCGACGGGTACTGAATTTCGGTCACAGCTGGAAGATCTTCTGCACTGTCCCCTCTGTACATCTCAATCAATAGGGGCGCAGACTTCAGGATGTGGGCGACGGAAAGACCGTTCTTTCTCCTGAGGCTTTTAATTGGTTGGTCTGCATTAGACCTTCCCATTTACTATACAGAAGTGAAGACCAATGCTTCTTGGAACCCTACCTGCCTAGTCGGTTCGCCAAGCAGTTTGGGTATGACCAGTTGCATGTAGGCAATGCCGTCACCAGCTTCAAGTCCAGGGGTGGACTTATTGATGGAGCGAGAGGTTGGCGATACTTCATCATAGGTTGCATTGAAGCAACTTTTACTATGCCCACCATTTCACTCTCCACGGAGCTGCGCATCCTCCACTCGTATGCCCAGTTTTATGTGGCAACCAACACCTTCCATCGCGATTTTGATATGCATGGAAGTTTTAGGATGCCCTCTTCTAAGCCTGGAGGGAGATACGAAATCCCCTCAGTTTCCTCCGATGAGGGTGAAGATACCGTCAATCCAGATGAGCCTTTGTTGGCAGTACCGAGGGGTGAAATACCTTTGCCTACAGGGCCTCTGGTCATCTCTGGTAAGCGAAGGGCTCCTACTCCGAAGGAGACTTCCCCTCGCAAGAAGAAGAAGAAGATGGTTAGTTGTCCTCTCAGGATTCCTAGCCATGAGGCTCCTAGAGTGATCCTGTTGTCTCCCCTGTCGGGTACAATTCTTCGATTAGAGGTTCTTCGCCTTTTAGAGAGGGAACCTCTACGATTCTGGCTGGCAGTGCCGGAGAATCTCTGCTTGAGGCTGCTACCGCTTCAGGTAGTGGTACGAGATCGCCTTCGGGGCTGAGCCGAATAAGGATATCTTTATCCAGATCAGCATCGAGAGAAACCCCTGTCGTGTCTGTCAGTGCACCCAGCGAGATTCCAGCCGATGAACCTCGGTTGGAACTTGACGAGGACCTGGAAGAATATTTGCCAGTATCAGTTGACACACCACCTTCTCCAGGTATGACAGTTTGCTTAGCATCATAAGAAATGATTTAGCTGTACTGGCTGCAGATGCGACATATATGCCATCGGCCATGGGTAAATGTCGTCTTTACGCCTCTTTTTTAGGAAAATTAACATCATGTTTATATTAACTTTCTTTTGTCTTCTTTTCAGGGGAATACATCTACGGGGAGGGTAGTGTTGACGCGCCTTTTGGCACTGTTTCAGCTCCTGGCGATGACATGGAGGTACCCGGCTTTGAAGAGAAAACATTTTCGGGTGCCGGCTCGCCCAAAGTGGTTCCGATATCTCAAGACGAGGATGAGCCTGTCATTACGACAATGCCTCCTTTGAGTACGCCAGTCACTCCAACCGTTGTCGGTGCCTCTTCTTTCGCCGCACCACCTGTCGAGGCGACGACTGTGGCAACGTCGCCGGCAGTCATTCCTGGAGGGGGATGCTCTGATATTGCAGCCACTCCCAGCACCCATTTGAATCTCACCATGTTGGTTGAGCAGTTTTCTACCATTTTCTACACCACTTTGAAGACGCTGATATCAATGGTACTGGAGAAGAATTTAGGCTTCGAGGCTCTGAGGACGTCCTGTAACCTTACTATAGCGCAGATTAGACATTTCAGTGACACTGGAAGAGCTGATGCGCTAGAGCAGATAGTTAATAGTTTGGAACAACCTATTAACGAATATTTGCAGCTATCTCGTGGCAGCGTCGACAGTATCGTCCAAGCTAGGTTTGACTCCTTGACTGCAGAGCTTGCTGGGCGACTGGAATCTCTGGACAAATCCGTCCAGGAACAGCAGCAGGAGATGGATCAGGAGCGTGTCAAACTGGAGTACGTCATTCCTCAGCTGACTCAGTGCAAAGTCGAATATGAGGAAGTGACAGCAATGGTCCACAGTTTGAGAGATGAACTCGCTCGAGCGGAGGAGGAGGCTGTCTCTTTGTCGACAACTCGAGATGTGCTGAAGAATCGGAGGGAGACCGCCCAGCAGAATCTGACGCATGTGGGTATTGTCCACGCAGGTTTCGTGCATACTCGATCCGAGCTATCCGCTTTGAACAATGATGCAGCAAGGTTGGAGCGTGCTCGCGCCGACGTCTTGAACTCCAGGGATGAGAGAATGGCTGCTCTAGCATGGCAGATTCGCGACCTAACTGCTCCCCCTGAGTGATGTACTTTTTTGCTTTCTAATGTAGTTTTGCTTTTTTGGGAATAATAAAGAGGCTTTCATCTGACTTTGTGGACCCATCATTTTGGAATATAAATGACATGTTTGGGTGAAAGTGATATCAGAGGTAATATGGACGTGATATACTCTCGGTAAGTTTTAGCAGGACATATCTATTTAGAGGTTATATGGACATGATAGAATATGCTTTAGCTAAAATTTGTACACAAAACACTATCAGAGGTAATATGGACGTGATAGGCCTTAAAGTTCCAAATTAGTTTAAACATATCTATTCAGAGGTTATATGGACATGGCAATTTTTGTGGACCTAACACCATTGACGTACTTAGAGTTAAGTACGGGTGTTAAGTTGAAATGACACTCGATATCAGAGGTAATATGGACATGATAATCGGTAGTCAGAAACTCGAAAAGTTTGTTCAGAGGTAATATGAACATGACAAACTCCTGAGTTGTAATTCCATCGGGGATGGAGGTGTATATCTGCTCAGAGGTAATATGGACATGGCAGTTTTTGTGGACCTAACACCACTGGCGTACTTAGAGTTAAGTACGGATGTTAAGTTGAAATGATACTCGATATCAGAGGTAATATGGACATGATAATCGGTAGTCAGAAACTCGAAAAGTTTGTTCAGAGGTAATATGAACATGACAAACTCCTGAGTTGTAATTCCATCGGGGATGGAGGTGTATATCTGCTCAGAGGTAATATGGACATGGCAATTTTTGTGGACCTAACACCACTGGTGTACTTAGAGTTAAGTACGGGTGTTAAGTTGAAATGACACTCGATATCAGAGGTAATATGGACATGATAATCGATAGCCGGTTTAGGAAGGTTTGTTCAGAGGTAATTATGAACATAACAAACTTTCTGAATATGCTCAGAGGTAATATGGACATGGAAGTCTTTGTGGACCTAACACCACTGGCGTACTTAGAGCTAAGTACGGGTGCTAAGTTGAGATAAAAACCGATATCAGAGGTAATATGAACATGATAATCGATAGCCAGAAATTCGAAAAGTTTGTTCAGAGGTAATATGAACATGACAAACTTCCTGGGGAAAGAAATGAAATATTTGGACAATAGTTCAGAGGTAATATGGATGTGAACATATTTCTTAACAATTCACTGTGGAGTGAGTTTCCTGAGTGAGGATAATCCTGAAGAATCCACTGGGGAAATTTTAGGGACTCATCACCAGGTATATTCCTGGGGGAGCAAATTGTCACGTAAAAAATGAAAATCCAATTTGCAATGACCGTTCCTTCATTTACAGATGCAAAGTGATGACCTTGGCGTCAATCAACTCCTGGATTCTCCTTTTCAGCACATAGCAGGATTCTCCTTTTCAGCACATAGCACGCCTTTGTAGGATAATGAATGTACCGATAAAAGAGACAATAATCTGGGTCATCAACTTTGCCAGTCCTCTTAGAATATCTGATGTTGGGCAGCTGAAGTTGGTGTTCCTTCATCAACATATTGAAGATTTCAATGATATCATCTTCATTGAAGGAGAAAGTCCCTTTTGGTCTTCGGGCTCCTGATGCCTGAGTTTTACGGTCTTCCGGGAAGATCGTCGTCGTTGCATCATCTTCGGATTCTGAGGGAATTCTACCCCCAGCTTTGGATGCTGTCCTGTTTTATCGAGGTAGGCTACCGCCAGACATGTCGTGGCATTTGTCCACAGAAGCTGATTTAGAAGGACCTGCCTCTGGTTGTACAGGATTAGACTTTAAAGATTTGGGGTTTGCAAGAGATGCAGTATACCCCAACCCAAAACGAGCTTGTTGACGGTAAGAATTACCATACAACGGTGTTTGTCTGCCTTTTCCATAGTTGAGGCCTTGTTTCAGCTTCAAATCATAACCCATGCTTTGTATAATTTTTAAAGCCTGTGGGCTATACCTGTGGATTTGCATTTTGCCACCTTCATACTCGCAAAATTCTTCCTGTATGATCGGGCTGCTTCGCATGCGACCGAAGACTATTGGATGCTGGTCGTCGCGAGTTGAGGAATAATAAAGATAGAATCTTTATGTGGCCCACCTGTCATGACGATATTAGATGTTGATGCATCTTCCCACAAGATCTTCCCGCGTTTGACCGTTAGGGGAACTGAAGCCTGTTTATGACTCTTGTCTTTGTGTTTCTGGATCAAAAATTCATGCAAGTCAGGAGTTTTTACAGAAGAAGAAGAATAAGATGGCTTGTTCCTTCTGTTCCCATCAGTGGACATGCGGATGTTGGGAACCATAGTTCTCCCTGTGCCACCCGTATACAACAGGTTGGCCATCTGGGTAGCGGATGATCCCCGATGAGTGTGACTTTCCGCAAACTGAGCCTTCTTTACGCTGAGAGACTTCACCTGGCGTATTTTTGAGTTCTGCTCAGGCTGGCATAAAAATGAGGAGGTCCTCAGTCGGCCATCAGCTTCTCGCGTAATCCGAAGGGAGGGCAGATTCTTCCCTTGGTGGCGTAAAGGCCGAGAAGTTAAGCAGTCCGCCACTTGTTTTCCCTTGAGTAGATTGCAGGGATCATCTGCTTTTCCGTGGAGGGCAAATGCATATTTACGCGCGGAGCAATTTTGGAACTTCTGATTTGGCGGTAAGGCATTGTCAGAAATTTTGTCTGCCACGTCATCGACGGAAGACTGAATCTTACGCGCAGAGCGCGGAGTAGACTTCTGGACTAGCGCTGAGGCATTGTCCGAAGTTTTGTCTACCACGTCACAGACAGGAGACAGAGTTTTACACACGGAGCGCGAAGGTTGTACAGCTGCAACCTGGCTGGTCGGAGAGATCGGAGAGATCGGAGAGTCGACAGGAATGGTAGGGGATGTCCTCGGCATCCAGACCTTACGCAGCTTCCTGTTGTCTTATACAGAGAGAGTGAGAGCTACCCCCTGCTCGAAGCATATCTTCGTAGGCAGACTGGTCGAACTGGATGACCAGGGTCTTCTTCACGGATCCTACGGATACCGTATCGTGTTGAGCAATTACTTTCTCCTCAGAAGAGAAAGACGTCCCTAGCAGAGTCGCCATCTTGTGTTTGATAATAAATGAAAGAAATAAGGACGAGGTTTATACGAAACCCGCTCTTTGGTTTACAAACAAGATTGTACAATTAATCCTATACGAGGATGTCGAGTACAATTTTTAATCTGGATAAATATTGCTATAGGAGTCTGATCTGCAGTCGATCACTTTGTCCCTTGGACCATACGATGATGAAGAAGTGTCGTAGAAGACAGAAAGCAGCTTCGAATGTTGCAAAAGAGAGTGGATGCTCGATGCCAAAGTCGTCGATCACTACTCTTTGCCTGAGCTCTGGATTCTTCTCTCTCTGACCCTCTTTTTCTCCTTTTGATCTTAATTTTCTCCACCCTCGACCTCTGTTGATAGAGGTCTCTATTTATAGGGTTTTAGTGACAGTGACCCTCCAGTCGGCGTAGAAGCCGGGTAGTGGAAAGCATAACACTTTTTATGCGACGGTTACAATAACCGTTGCCTACGTATAAATGACCTTTTGAATGAGCGTGTGACGCGTGTCTCATTAAGAGATAATGCGTATAACTGCTGCAAAGATCACGACATAAAAGCCACGTAGGTAGTTATCCCCCGCGTAGAAGAGGCTGGCGTAGAAGCCAATAACTGTCACCCTGGCGTAGAAGCCAAATAGTCATCGAACTGGCGTAGAAGCCAAATAGGCGTAGAAGCCGAGTAGGCATAGAAGCCGAATAGGCGTAAAAGCCTGATGCTGCATAGATAGGTAGCTAGCGTAGAAGATAGCTGATCCTCCTTACTCGACTGAGGTCTTTGAGCAAATTCTGTACCAAATAGCCTTAATATGCACCACTGCAAATGTAGCTCGAGCCGGCGTATTGTGCAAAGCGATGATGTGGACGTTTTAGCCGAAATTACGGCTTTTGGAGATATAATCAAATCTTTTGCATTAAATGCAGAGATCTGCCCCCATCTTGAGCATTAAATGCAGAGACGTGCCTCGAAGATCTGCCATCATTTTGCGCATTAAATGCATTAGGCGTGCCTCGAGCCCTGTATAAAGAGCAACTGATGACGTGACAGTCTGTTTGTCTTCTACGGAGCGTAAGAATCTCACGTCTGCCTGTGTAAAACTAGGCAGCGTATTCCAGAGGCGTGTCTCAAAGATCTGCCATTATTCGCGCATTAAATGCAGTGACGTGCCTCGAGGATCTGTCGCCATTCTGTGCATTAAATGCAGAGACGTGCCTCGAGGATCTGTCGCCTTTCTGCGCATTAAATGCAGAGATGTGCCTCGAGCCCTGTACGAAGAGCAGCTTTTGACGTGACAGTCTGTTTGTCTGTGGAGCGTAAGAAGCTCACGTCTTCCTGTGTAAAACTAGGCAGCGTATTCCCTTGTATGCGTAAAAGCAGCTTACGCCAAGGAAATGGCATTAAACGATAGTCTGGGTCGCTGTGACGCGCCATCATTATAGCCGTCGCCTGGGTAGTCGTGCAGTACTCTTTGTCACGAGTCAGATGTCAGATTCACTGCATGATTTGACAGGTTCATTTCGAGGAATGCGAAGCGTTCCTCGTACACTTCAATGCTGCATTAAAGCGGATGAGCTTTTACGCCGTAAAGGCGATGTAGCACCCTTTTTTATGCTGAAGCAGCCTGGACGTACTGTATTACGCGTATAGTCCTTGAGCTTATATTTTACGCTGTTCTTAACGAAAAAGCTCTATTGTACGCTGATGGCTCCGAAGTCATCTTTTACGCTGCCCAGCATCAACATGCTGCGTATAGCTATCCAGCGTATTTTTCATGCTTCTACACTCTTAAAACGAGTCAGCTACTTGCCGCACGGGCTTATAAAAGTGTTAACACACAATGAGATAGCAGTCCTTTACATTACATCCCTTTACTAAACTTCAAAATGTATAGACCTCCGGGCTGGAGGACGACTTTGCCATGGAGCTGCATTGTGCATAGAGTTGCAAGCTCCTGCTTCAAAATGCTTCAAGTATGGCGCGATCTGAACACGCATATAGCTGGACTGGATCGGGAAGACGACTTCGGCTCCTCACTCGGTTCGCCTTAGTGTGGGAAACCTGTTTCAACGAGGGTCAGTATGTCGAAACATACTGGTGAAGGCGAGCTAATCCAACTATACCAATCAACAGTTGTTTTAATGAAGCATACATATTATCGTGGGTTTCTATCTTGCCTTAGTTTATTTACAAGTAACCAGCATATATAATTTACTGAAATGAACTTGTTACCATTTGGTGACTTTTACATGTCCGTCTGAACGACCTGCACAATACTTACCATGCCTTCCCTTCCACGAAGACACAAGTTAGTTTGCAACAGGTTTAAATATACAAGAGATCACTGGCGTATGACATAATGGACGATATAGTCTTTGACGAGAATGGTATGCAACAAAAGTACAAGAGGCATTGCAAGCCATTCTGCCAAGAATAAGAGATTAAATTATAGGTCTCGCCCGGACCAGATCGATGCCAGTGCCCCAGCACCGTCCGCGAGACTGTGACCCTGTACACAAGTTGTCCGTGATTGAACGGTATGTTTACAAGTTAACAATTCATGCAGTTGAGGCAACAAGCAAGTACAAGACAAGCAACAATTCATGATTTATTCCCAAATGAACAAGCATGCAATATAAGCAATCGTTCCCAAGTTGAATGACAAGCAATGCAATCCAAATCTATTCCTTTTTTATCTTGACATCTTTTAGTTATTACTTGGTATCGTTTGATCGGGGTAAAGAAGAATACAAGATTTTAGGTGTAAAGACTTGGAAGCAGGGCTAGCTAATCGGGATGGTAGCCACTCACTTAGTTGGTTGGAAGGGAGAAGGAAAGAGGCGCTTCAAGACTCCACTCGTATGCTGCCTACTGCTCGTTCACCTGCATCATGAACAGCTTGATCAATACCTCTTCCTCTCTTTCCAATCTCGGAATTGAAGTGCAGATCAATGAACGAAAACAATAAAATCTATCAAAACCGTTCAAGAAAAACAAGCAAATCCGAAAACCAACTCAAAGCATAAAGGCAACAAGCGACATCAAAATCTGAGGCAACAAGGATAACAGCGGAGAGGTCCCTCCTGACTCTGCCGCTAAGTCAATCCCGGGGGCACGGTCCACTGAATATGGGAATTAATTTCGAAGAAGCAAATCCATAACGAGGACGAGTTATTGTTTCAATCTATCCCGATCGAACGATACCATCTTGTATTTCTTAGCCGCACTCCTCGAATAGGAGGAACGGGGCGCCACATCCTACCCAACTAATTGGAAGTTTCATCCTCAAAACTTAGGAATAGAACCTACCGTTAGGGAATATTATGTTGAGGACGACGCTCATGACTCAATGAACAATCACGAACTGAATGGTTTGATCCGCCACAGGCTAGGCATAACCCAAGTTTCAGACGATATTTGTCGATTGCGTGCCCCGGCTTTTTACAGAAGTTACAAGGCTGGTTTGCTTTTTGCTTTCTGTCGTCATTGTGACGCTTTGCAGCATTGTTTCCTCTCTCATTGCTTTGGTGTTTGTGATTGTAGGTATGTACAGCGCCGGCAGGAACGTGAGGATACTGCGGTTCAAGAGATAAAGCGTGATTCATAACTCCCCGCATGATCTTGTACTGATGAACGACTACGTGCACATGGATGGCAGGGCGTAGACCACCTTCAAACCTTCTAGCTCGACTCGCTGCATCAGGTAAATAGGCCCTAGCGAATTTGGAGAGTCGGTTGAATTCTGCAGAATACTGTTTAACTGTCATGCTGCCTTGCCTCAATTGCACAAACTCGTTCTCCATCTGATGTTGTATTGGAGGGGGTATAAACTCCTCTTCAAACGCGATAAGAAAAGTTGTCCACGAGATCGCCTCCTCTCCATGATCAAATTGAGGAGATCGTCGATGCACGTCCCACCAATCGTGCGCGTTGAGGGGGAGCTGTAGTTGAGCGCATACGACGCACTTCTCTTCGGGGACCTCTAGCAGAGCGAAGTGGTCTTTAAGTTCGGCCAACCAATCTAGAGCCACGACTGGGTCCTCAGTCCCAATGAATGGGGTATTGCAGACTTTCTTGAAGTGGCCAAAGTCGAAGGCAGTCACGTCCCTCGGCCTTGGAATTTGTGGCGTCTCTACTTCAAGCACGAGTTGTTCCACCGGAGTCGTTGCTGTTGCAGCGGAATGGTTGGAAGCTAAAGTCTGAACGATCTGTTGCAGGGCATCTACCTGCTTCTGTTGGACTGAGAATCAAGCTTCTATATTGTCTTGAAACTTGAGCTGACTCTCCTCCGCTCGCTTCTCGGCCCGTTTATAGCGAGCTTCATCCCTTTGTTGGTTTGCCTCCAACATTCGCAATATTTGCTGAATGGGATCGACGCGAGACATGGCTCGCTGGCTCCTTGAACTTCCCGAAGTGCCCAAACTACTTTCTTGGCCTTGCGTTTCGTCCGGTGCTCGCGTCGTGGATTGCGCTGATGCCGTTCCTTCAAAAGAAGGTAAATTATATTAGGATCATAATATATTATAGACTTATTGAATGAACGTATCTCATTTTGGCTTAGCGAGTTCAAGAGTTTGCACAGGGATTTGATCGTTAAAGGAACTTTTCCAGTACGAGAGTCTAAGGAACTTGAATCTGTGCTATGATACCATTATATCATGACCCAATTTTGTGGAATCGTTGGGGCGTCCCCCGAATCGTGACCGCCGTGCGGGCCTGGGGTTGCGCCCGCACAAGGCTAGAGTATTTTGCATAACGAGCACATATTCAGAGTACGCAGATAAATTGAAACACAGATTTGAAATATGGAAAAGTTCTCTTTATTGATAGGTCTATTACAAACTCTTGAAACGAGTCAGCTACTTGCCGCGCGGGCTTACAAAAGTGTTGACACAAAATGAGATAGCAGTCATGTACATTACATCCCTTTACTAAACTTCTAAATGTATAGACCTCCGGGCTGGAGGACGGCTTTGTCACGGAGCTGCATTGTGTATAGAGTTGGAAGCTTCTGCTTCAAAATGCTTCAAGGATGGTGCGATCTGAACACACCTACAGCTGGACTGGATCGGGAAGACGACTTCGACTCCTCGCTCGGTTTGCCTTAGTGCGGGGAACCTGTTTCAACGAGGGTCAGTATGTCGAAACATACTGGTGAAGGTGAGCTAACCCAACTATACCAATCAACACATTTTTTTAATGAAGCATGCATATTATCGTGGGTTTCTATCTTGCCTTAGTTCATTTACAAGTAAGCAGCATATAGAATTTACTGAAATGAACTTGTCACCGTTTGGTGACTTTTACCTGTCCGTCTGAATGATCTGCACAATACTTACCATGCCTTCCTTGCCACGAAGACACAAGTTAGTTTGCAATAGGTTTAAATATACAAGAGATCACTGGCGTATGCCATAATGGACGATATTATCTTTGACGAGAATGGTATGCAACGAAAGTACAAGAGGCGTTGCAAGCCATTCTGCCAAGAACAAGAGACTAAACAATATGTCTCGCCCGGATCGGATCGATGCCAGCGCCCCAGCACCGTCCGCGAGACCGTGACCCTGTGCACAAGTTGTCCGTGATCGAACGGTATGTTTACAAGTTAACAATTCATGTAGTTGAGGCAACAAGGATACAAGACAAGCAAATACAAGATAAGCAAGTACAAGACAAGCAACAATTTATGATTTATTCCCAAATAAACAAGCATGCAATATAAGCAATCATTCCTAAGTTGAATGACAAGCAATATAATCCAAATATATTCCTTTTTTATCTTGACATCTTTTAGTTATTACTTGGTATCGTTTGATCGGGGCAAAGAAGAATACAAGATTTTAGGTGTGAAGACTTGGAAGCAGGGCTAGCTAATCGGGATGGTAGCCACTCACTTATTGGTTGGAAGGGAGAAGGAAAGAGGTGCTTCAAGACTCCGCTCGTAAGCCGCCTACTGCTCGTTCACCTGCATCACGAACAGCTTGATCAATACCTCTTCCTCTCTTTCCAATCTCGGAATTGAAGTGCAGATCAATGAACGAAAATAATAAAATCCATCGAAACCGTTCAAGAAAAACAAGCAAATCCGAAAACCAACTCAAAGCATAAAGGCAACAAGCGACATCAAAATCTGAGGCAACAAAGATAACAGCAGAGAGGTCCCTCCTGACTCTGCCGCTAAGTCGATCCTGGGGGCACGGTCCACTGAATATGGGAATCGATTCTGAAGAAGCAAATCCATAACGAGGACGAGTTCTTGTTTCAATCTATCCTGATCGAACGATACCATCTTGTATTTCTTAGCCGCGCGCCTCAAATAGGAGGAACGGGGCGCCATAGGATATTGGCCGTTATTGCTTGATTACCAGTCTAGTCTAGTCCCGTCCTGATTTAAATTAGCAACTGATCCGAAAATAGTAACGGGAGTACTGATTCCAGATGTCCTTGTTTAAATACTCTAGAACTGTTTAACTGTTACTTTATCTACTATTCTTACTGATTTGTCTGCATGCTGGTTTTAGTTCATAAGTTTGGCTCCCTTATGGTACTTGCTATTTTGGGGTCTGACCATACTGGTTTTGTATGGCCAGATATCGGAGCAGGACCGCATGATCTCCCGTACTTTTCATCTCAAGATGGTGAACACCAGGAGCACCCGGGGCCATGAGTGGGTTCCTCTTTCATTACCCACTTGATCTTATATAACTATTATTTTGAGGCATTTAGCCACCGAGGATGTGTTTAGCTCGTGTTTTGGGACTTGACAATCTAGCATGCAAGCCTATATGTAAAGCATATTCTAGACTATAGCTAGAGCTGATCATGTAACATTATTCTCTTCTAGTTCTTTATTTTGGTAACTAGCTTCATGATCATCTGGGTATGTATAGTTTGGGACACCTTACTGTTATATGTTGGTGATCATACATCTTGTAAATATTTTGCTTGCTTGAGATTGAGACACCTATAGTTCTTGACCCATGATTGCTTGATGGATTGTAGAATAAACTCCCACATGTCTAGACAGCCGTGACCGTGTCTCAGAATATAGAGTACTCTGGTATACGTAACTGACTTTGTCTACCCCCGCTCTCTAGTATTCTGGTTCTGGAGAGTGACAGTTAGCAGTTTAGGAACATGGACTGTCGTGGTTTGATGGTTCAACCATTGTCCTTGTTTGGTTGTAGGATTAGACTATTGTGCTACGATAGGCTATAGGTCGATATTGCGACACAGAATGCTATATCTTGACCTGAAGTAGAGAATGCACGTTATCCCGATATGGTGTGACACTCATTGTCCTTGTTTGGTATAGAAGTGTCACACCGCCTCGATGATGGTGTATATGTCTATGGTTCTTAGATTATGCATTATATATATATATATATATATATATATATATATATATATATATATATATATATATATATATATATATATAATGGCCACTGAGGGACACGTACGAGTGGGTTTCTTCTTCCCCGCTCGTCATTGTACATTTTACTCTTTTTGGCGTTTAGCCACCGGCACCTGTTAGCCGATTTATTTGGACATTTAGTTCTCTTACATGATTGTAATTAATTAGACATTTACCCAATATATATATATATATATATATATATATATATATATATATATATATATATATATATATATATATATATATATATATATACTGGTTAGGTTTTTATTTTTTCATTCGTGCTTCCTTGTGGTACTTGCTATTTGGGGTCTAACCCCACTAGTTTTGCATGACCAGGTTTAGAGCCAACACATGAGAATCAAGCTTATCTTTCCTAAACAATGGTACACACCTGATAGATGGCCACGGAGGGACACGAGTAGATTTCTTCTTCCCCGCTCGTCATTCTACATTTTACTATTTTTGGCGTTTATCCACCGACACCAGTTAGCCGGCTTGTCTGGACATTTAGTTCACTTACATTATTGTAATTAATCAGACGGGAGCTGATCACAGTCATGTACTTCTGTTACTCCACCAGCTCCTCATTTTGCGCAGCTAGGTTCCAGAATATTTTGACAGAGCGTTTGGAACGCCTTTATGCTTTATCATACATGTTCTATGTTTACTGTTTCTTGCTTGGTTGGTTGAGACATAGATGCTCTGTGTGACCCTAAGTGACTTGATTGTAGCATGCACCCACTTGTCTAGTACAGTAGTGATCGCCGTACGACGTTCTATACCTTGTACGGGGTAGCTGACCATGTCCGTCTCCGTATTTCAGAACTGGGACGGGACATGTTAGATGCCACATAATACTATTTAATACGCCACATCAGCTGTCACATAAGGAGGGATTGTTTGGAGCGACAATTTGGAGATGCAAATAACATTTTTCTTTCATTTAATGTAATAAATTTGGAACTTGGAGTTGATTAATTTATTGAATCTTGGTGATCATTTATATATATTCAAAGAATAATTATATTGCATTTTTGATTTATTAGATTTACTGAAAATTTTAAATTTATAAAAAAAATTATATAAAGAAATTTTCGAAACTTGTCTTCACAATGCTGGAGCCGACCCTGATTCTCGAGTCGTTCTCCGTTCTACCCTTAATCACGTTGGGTTGTAACCATGGTAAACAACTTAAACGTAACAATATGTTGGATCTTGTATCTTTCTTTCTTTCCATCATCGTTGCTTATTGGTGCATCAATTGCGATTTTTTATTATTCAATTTTCTTTTAATGACTTGATTGTTTATGTACATAGTTATATTTATACATGAGGACTGAGAATAACTCTCTCTCTCTCTTTGGCTAAATGAATATTACTCTTGCTTATTGAAATATGATCCATCCCAAGATGTTTAATTCTAAATACAAAACCTTGCCATCTTGGTGTAGTTAGGTGACTCAGTCATCTGCCCACTTATATATGCACAGTCACACATAGGCAACATGAGTCAAGAATATGCTCACTAACGGAGGCATAATTTGGTGAACAAATTGCAGTTGGGTTAGATGACTGCCGAAGAGTCCCAAGGAAGAAAATTGATAGAAGGAAGCAAAATAAAGTTTGCTTAAATAAAGTTCACAGCTGCCATATAATTTACTACCAGCTAGCTTGACTTGGGGACAAAGAGGCGTGCATGCACGCATTTTGCCATTCAAAGTATTCAAATACCCCTACCAAACTCTCCTTAGAATTGAATTCCTTTGGAATTCTTCCACATTGCTGTGGGCCGACAGTACTCCACTAGTCCTGCCCCTTCCTTGCTTCTCAATTTACTATTTGAAACCAGTGGCACACCCGAAAAAGCAACTCTTGGCATGCATTTACTGTCTCCATGTTGACAGTTGGTAGATGAGACATTATAACCATCTCCAATCTACTCAACTCATCAATCATCACTTCATCAAAGGTAATAATCTTTTGGTACTTCCTCTTCTTTGTGGTTAAAATTCTGCACAGAAGGTTTTCAACCAACCTATGGGCAATAGTGATATTAATAGTGTAGTAATTACACCGTATTGCTATATGTGGGGGTTTCTTTCAGTAGGCGGAGCCATAATTTTGGGGTAGATTTGGTTAGATTGTTTGAATTTTTTTTTCTTTTCTAAATATAGTTTTAGGAGAAGATATTATAAAATTATTTTCTGAACAAACGTGTTCTAAATTTGTGTTTGATTACTTTCTTGGAAAAAAAAAATTGTTTGGTAATTTTTTTTTCAAGCTAAATCTCTGTGTTCTGTGTCACCACCTCCACCAAGCACCACCACCACCAACACTAGGCCGCCCCCCTCCCCGACTCTGTGTCCCGGCTCCACGACCACCCTGTAGTTCCGGCACCTCCGCCTGAAGCTCGCCCCATCATTATATTATATTTCCATCTACGAGCTGGAGATGTTCTCCACGGCCGACTCCTTCGCCTGAAGCTCGTCCCCTCACGGACACCGACACCGACACCTCGGCCCCTCACGCGAACCCGATCCAGCCGCTCCAGCCTCCGGGTAGGCATCGCCCGAGCCACGCCCCCTCGACCCTCCTCTTCTTTTCGCCGTCGACGCCTTCGTCTCCCCCTCCTCTGTTCCACCAGAATCGGACACGACATCGACTTTCCCATTAAATCCTCCACCGACGTTGCGGCTGGCCTCGCATATGCCATCCACTGCAACCACCTTGAGACGCCGGACCACCAGAGAGAGAGAGAGAGAGAGAGTTTTTGGGAACGAGAGAGCAGGAGAGAGAAGCAAAAGGGTCACAAAAAAAAATTGGAAAAGCATATTTTTGTGTTCTTTGAAAATGAAGTTAAACATCAGTTTTGAGAATTTTTTTTGGGAGAAAGCTAAAAATGACATCCAAACAATCTTTACAGGGTTTTCACGTTTAAACTCAAAATAATAAGGCTTTTTAT